>KL280712.1:53669-74375 GCA_000699545.1 Podiceps cristatus | reverse complement strand
GGTTACCGTTCAGGGTTAAACCACGACACGGACAGACTCTATTGGGAAAACATAGACTGACAATAGCTACGTATGTCCCATCACACTTGGGTATAAAAACAAAGTATGTACTCAGATCCGCTTTGTAAACCTACTGTGTTCATGAAGGCAATGCATCTGTGATTCTACCATTAACACAGACCCTCAATGTCATTCTTGCTCCAGAAGTCACAAACTATGCTGCTCTTTGTTGGCCTCTAGCTTGTGATATAAAGGTTTTAGGTAAAGGCAGGTCTTTTTGGCAGTGCCTCCAGATTGTCAGCATTAACAAAATCAAGCATGGTGAGATCATCCCATCATGATTAGATAAAAAGAAAACTTTATTCTTTTTATGATCTCTGACTAACCTCTGAGTACAGATCATCAGTGCGAAGAGCTGCACCTTCTGTAATTTATTGTTGGCTTTTATAGCAGCTAAATATTAGGTCACAGCCCAAATAATTGGCAACAGTAATGTGTGCTGAACTGCACTCACAAAGATGCTTTTGTTGATTGCTTCAGGGAGTATGGAGACTTTTTTTTCTTATTGATTTTGTATAACTACACCTATAGTATTTATATTCAACCCTCTACTGACATCAATGTAGTATATTCTTAGTTCTCAAAGACTGGAGATTATGACGGTATGCATTGTCCAATGTTGACATTTGTGTAGTTCATAATAAAATATAAAATACATGTGCAATTGCCTATTGTAGTTGCTTAACTGTGCAGCAAATCAAATGATGTAGCCATAATCTTTCTTTGACCCAGTTTAAAGGAATAACCTATAAAACTGTTTTCCATACTTGTTAACATTCTTACACTGTACACAGAAAGTCTAAATCCACAATCCTGCCAATTCTTTGTTTTGGTAAATTCTAGGATGAGGCAGTTTTTCACCAGAGAATTCTCTTGCTGCTAACACTAATCAATCAAACTCTGGGAATCAACAGCCAGATTGCCCAGAGGTAACAAATCAGGGTCCCAGACAATAACAGGTGATGGAAGAGCAGGAGTACCTTTTGTAGTAGTAATTTCAAGCCAAGTAAATGTGGATAATTTAAACTATAATTCTAAAATTTTTCATTGGGTTCATAATCTATTATCTTCTCATTAGCATTTGCTTCTCCTCCCTTTCTCTGTTCCCTGTTATATGTTACCTATGACAGGTGAATTTTGACTAATGATGTATTCTTTGTATCATTCTCCAGGGGAAGCTTTCTCAGCAACAGTGCATTAAGGAGGCTCTTAGTGTGGTTGAATTTTGTCTCTGGCACTGAGGAGCTAATTCTTTGCATTTCCTTAGACAGCTTTGGCCATTTGGCTCAGCAAAGACCCCTTTGAGGCTCTCTTTCCATTCCTGTCTCTTTCAAGCAGCCAGTAATCACTGCGGGAACTTGATGGCACTGGCTTTCTCCAGTGTAATTGTATTTAGCTGAGTGTGAGGAAATATCACATGGTGCTTTTGACAGCGCCAGACCTATAACCTTTAAATCTTTAGTGGATCAGTAGACTAATGTAAAGAAGTAAAGCAATTTGAGAGCAATGGGAGCCATCTATGGTACAAAATGGCATCATCTGGCAGTTGGAAATTTAACTTAATGGGGATGAATGGCTGTTGCTGCAGATCTTAATTTTTATCAGACAAATTTCACTATTCCTTTTGTTTGTGTTTTTAACTAAGGGGAAAAAAGATTTAATGGAAGTTCTAGTTCCCAATGACTAGTGCAACGCTGAGAAATAACTCTCAAATTTTCTTGCAACATGGGTCACTTTGTTAGGGAAAATGCTTTGTTGACCTTCATTTTTTCTCATTTGCAGTACACGGGCTTCTTGTTAAGCTGTTCACATTTGTGAGGTCAGTTCATTCTACCCTTTGGGACATTCCATGGTAACTGAAGCAGATGCCTATCTGGAAAAGTAACAAATACTGATATATATTTTGCATCTCTTATATTAATATGCAACATCCAAACCCAGGAGAACCTAATACTGTATGAGGAATAATTTCTTCCTTGTCCTCTAGGAAACCATTTTGTGAAATTACTGTTGTAAAGAGAAGTATTGTAGGGATGTCAATGCAGTGAAGGCCACCTCTCTAGACCATCCCCCTGAATGGCCTCATAGTCTTTCTTTATACAGGTAAATGCCCACTAGGCCTGGATGAGTGGCCTTGCTCAGTTCCACAGAGAAGCATCTGACCTGAAGTGTATGTTCATACTGTAGTTCCCTAAAGCTCCTCTCTCCTTTTCTTGGTATGCTTTTGTTGGGGATTTTTTTTGTCATTCAACTTAATTTGATTAGTCTTCCATCCTGACTTCTTTATATTCTTTAAATGATAACATATTTGCTTTCCTCTGTGTCCTCTTATATTCCTAACTGATTACTTCTCTGCTTTATAGGCCTTCATAAAGTGGTATAATTTAACTCCATTACACCATTCCTTCTGAGCTAGATGTTTTATTTTTCTTATATCAAGTTATTTTTAGCCTTTCTGCAAGTCTCTGTAATACTTTTGTTTTGATATTTCTCTTGTTTAAATCATACACCAAAATATGCAAATCTTTGGCAAACCTTTAAAATTTACTGTAGTATTGTTGTTTTGTTGATGTTTCATTCCACTGCTAATGCTCTGTTAGAAACAGGAGTGTTGCTGCCACTTCTGAAGGGCATACTTTAAAGAACATGCAGTAATTTTTGTCACAAATCAACCCAATTATATTAAATATTTCATCATTTTTCACTTTTCTTTCCAGTATTATTTAATCAGTTCTATGATAAAAATACATTTTCCTACTAACCAGGTCATTCCATCATTAGATATTAGGGGGAAGTATTTTACGGAGAGAGTGGTGAGGTGCTGGAACAGGCTGCCCAGAGAGGTGGTGGATGCCCCATGCCTGGAGGTGTTCAAGGCCAGGTTGGACGGGGCCCTGGGCAACCTTGTGTAGATCCAGGCCTGGAGGTTGGTGTCCCTGCCTGTGGCAGGGGGGTTGGAACTCTATGATCCTTGGGGTCCCTTCCAACCCAGACCTTTCTATGATTCTATGATTCTATGATTCTATGATTCTTGACAGTATTCATTTCATCAACACTATTCCAAACTAGAAAAAACAGCCCAATGTTTACAACCTTTTCTTCTTTTTTTTTTTTTTTTTTTTTCCCAGTTTTTTTAGACCATGTGGACACTGAGCACTTTGCTTACACCTTTTTTTTTTTTTTTTTTTTTTTTTTTTTTTTTTTTTTTTTCCCCAGTGTATTTAGGGTCAGTGTATTTAGGGTCATCTTTCCATAGGACCCATTACCCTCATTCCTACCATGAGAGAACTGAAATCGGAGTAAACCTCCAGAAATTAAATCTTTACCCTTTTTGATCAAAAGGAGTTTTGCTGTGGCCTTTGTAAAGCCAGCTTTCCACTCCAGTGTATGATATGTTAATAAGGCCTACCGTTCAGAGGACATTGAGCCTAAATTCTCTGTTACTTTATATGGTTGTCTATGCCTATATATACAATGAAACAGAGGCGAGATAATGAAGCTTCAGGGTTGGCTTCTCTGAGTAATAGTAAGCAGAAAACTAGCCCCACATTGCACTGTTATTCCCAAATCTTGATCTTGGCTCTTACAAGGCCCAGTTCTGGATCAATATATAAAAATTTCTGTGTGTGACATTGACCTAAGCCTTATGCCAGAAAAGTACAACTAAAACAAAAGTTAAATGATGGTGGTTGTGACCAATCCATTTGTGATCTCAATGTTCTTACCTCTGGTGAAGCTTACAAGAGTCACAGAATTGGAACATGCGTATGGCAAAGCTACATGAGGCATGAAAATGCTTTGGTTGCTTTCATCTTTTGCAAATCTCTGGTGAGTCTTGCATTGCGCACATACTGACATGCCTATAATGATGAATAATATAGAATAATGCTGTCCACATATCCTTGTCAGTAAATAATTAGTAATCTACAGGCATTTCTGTATCGTTAATAGGTTAGGTGTACCTAGGCAGCCAGACACACATTGTTAATCTACCACTTTCAAACCTGTAAAGTTGTCTTACAGGTTGCTGAGTAGCCCCAAACAAAGGAGTTTGTATTATTGTCTTCTCAGTTTCTTTGGATTATGTCTTTTCTTTCAAAAGTCACGTGGCTTTTCTGAACGTGAGCAGTGTTTGTTCAATAGTTACCCTCTTGTATAACCTTTCAGAGCATCCGAGGAGTCACTCTGACAGTAATGATGGAAACTTAGTAGGACTTTATTTCTACTACTGCATCATGAGCTGCTGAGTGGATTGATTATTTAATACATTTAACAGTTTTCATAGACTTGTAGCAACAACACGTAAATAAATGACTTAGTCAACATACTGCTCAGGTGGCCAAGAAGGCCAATGGCATCCTGGCCTTCATCAGAAATGGTGTGGCCAGCAGGAGTAGGGAGGTGATTGTATCCCTGTACTCGGCACTGGTGAGGCCGCACCTCGAATACTGTGTTCGGTTTTGGGCCCCTCACTATAGGAGGGACATTGAGTTGCTAGATCATGTCCAGAGAAGGGCAGCGAAGCTGGTGAAGGGTCTGGAGAATGTCTTATGTGGAGAGGCTGAGGGAACTGGGTTTGTTTATCTTGCAGAAGAGGAGGTTGAGGGGAGACCTTATTGCCCTGAAAGGACGGTGTAGTAAGGTGGCTACTGGTCTTCCAAGTACTCTTCTCCCAAGTAGTCAGTGATAGGATGTGAGGAAATGGCTTCAAGCTGTGACAGGAAAGGTTTAGACTGGATATTAGGAAAAATTTCTTTACTGAAAGAGTGGTTAAGCATTGGAACAGGTTGCCCAGGAGAGTCACCATCCTTAGAGGTGTTCAAAAAACGTGTAGATTTAGCCCTTCAGGATATGGTCTAGCAGGTTTGGCTGTTTTAGGTTGACAGTCGGACTTGATGATCTTTGAGGTCTTTTCCAGCCTCAATGATCCTATGATTCTATATTTGCTTGTATCAGCTCAATCAGTTAAGAGTGACTCAGCATGGGTTTTAACAGTGACAGCAAAAGCACTAAGTGGCCAAATTCTATGGCAGCTAATTTGATACTGCTTACAGCATCCTTCCATAAGGACTGTTTATGTGAAGATGACATGGTTTTCCAGCTAAACATTTATGAGAAAGGTTAGAAGACACAGGAAAATCTATTCTAAAAAGAGAAAAGTGTCAGATTATGGATTTTCAAAGCTATCTTCAGCAGAGGTTTAGATGTACTTGCTTCTCTGCATTTGCTATTTTAAAACAAGGTACATTATGGATTATGCAAACACACATTTTTGCTTGAACCAGCTGTAAAGTTATGATTTCAATTATATGTGGGAACAGAGACTAATTTACTTAACTAGAGGAACAATCATGTAAACATATAGTTGAAAGGACTTGTCTGTTAGAGCTAAATTTCAAAATAAATTTAGGTACCTAGAAATAACATAGACAGTCATGAAACAATTTCAAAGTATTTATGTACCTAAATCACATTGTAATCAACAGGGATTAGACACTGAGGCATCTTTGAATATCCCTGCAATACATCTACCTAAATGCCTAGCCACCTTTACATTTCCTCCCTAACATCCTGACTGTATTTTGGGGAACTTGTACTGCACACCCACCAAACACAACCTGTGAAATGAGGAAGAGAGTCTCTTCTGCTAACATGGACGTTCTGACGAAAGAGAGTAGGTTAGCTGACCTTGCAGTGCCTCATGCTCTGAAACCCCACCCATGGTTTGAAAGCAGAGGAGGGCCAGTGCTCTAGTGTGAAGAACAAGGGTTCAGATTCACCAGGAATATTTCCCAAAGAAATAAGATGTCTTTTTGTTTCCTTCCCATCCTAGCACCTAGCAAGGTGAGCAACCACACTGGGGTTCTTCTACAAGTTTGTCTGCTATGCTTTTCCTAACCCCGTTTTACTGTAGCATCATACAGTTGAGCAGGATGTGTATTCTCTAAATTCAGATTTTAAAAAAAAAACCAAAAAAGTTGTGGGGTTTTTGTTTTTTTTTTTTTTTTCCAAGTAGGCAGCCTTGGATTAAGTCTTTAAGAATGGGATTAAAATTATCTGAGTGCAGAACAAATTTCCTGCACAGATTTCACTAAGCATCAGTCTTTGTCCTTTTTGTACACCTTTGACACTGAATGTTTTATCTTCCCTTTTTACATATTCCAGACTGCTTTTTGTGATCTTGTTTCCAAGGAGAGCACCTACTATGGTGAATCGTAGACAGGGAAAAGATGGTGGATGTAGCTGTTCCTGATCTGTTGATACCTTCTCATTAATGCCCAACTGGCAATACAAAGGGTCTTTAAAATGGTGACCTTGTTGAGGAGAGAGATGGGTGATGAACATCCTTGCAAGTGGGAAAGCCAGCAATTCTTCAACAGTCATCTGCAGACAGAATGGGTTACAGGAAGGGCAAAGGAGGTATTAATAGCTATCTAACAGGTTTCAACTATAATCCTTGGAGCTCAGTTATCAGAAACCTCTGCAATTTGCCATTAGTCTCTGGGTGATGCTTCCTGACAAAGATTAATAATACTGTATGAGCACACAGGATACCACAGACTATAGGAACAGGCAGACATTTCAGACCCATACCTCTGCTGCCTTGCATCTGAAGTAATCATTTATAGCCGTAAAGCATTACCAAATTAGCAGTCAGTAAATGTTTAACCAAGGAGAAATGTAAGGATCCAGCCTTTCTTCCATTTATTTACTTCTCTAAAAACAACTAATGGGAAATGCTTATAAAAGACATGTACAAGATTGCAGGGGGCTTTTAAAATTCTCCCTCAGCCTGCTTACACAAGCGAAGGAAAGGCAAGACCCTGAAAAGGCCAGCTTTCCAGGTAACAAAATGCTTCTTCCTTTAGTCAGGATCTTGATAGAGCTTCTTGTGAAACTGAAAGCTTCTTTTATTTTCACTTACTTATCCTGACAGCTGAAATGAACAACGTCCATCTTCTTGGGTTAGTCTCTTCCCCCTCTCTACTTTGCAATGACATGTTTTCGATTATCCACTCTGATTACAGAGGTCCTGCTTCGCTCCACTGAACACCAGATTTCCTGGCTTCGTCTATTGACAATAAGTGGTGCAATTTATGGTTCATCCTCAGTGTTTTCATTAACATTCTCTCTTAGTAAGTGTTGCCTGCTCCTTTCTGGTTTTCTTTTCATCCTTGATATTTTCTTTTACTGTATTTCACAGCTGGTACCAACTGGCATCCTGGGTAACAGCTTTGCTTCTTTACCATTTTATTCCCCTTGGTGGGACACCTGAAGTACCAAAGGACTATATTAATCTCTCTTCTGAGGAGATAAAACCTGTGCCATCATGCTATCTATCTACATAATATGCCTCTACCCAAAAACTTATAAACCTATCGGCCAGTTGTACTCAAATCTGTGTGGCAGCTGCCTTAGAAATAACTCTTACAAATTCTGTGGAACCAGCAGGGAGGCCGGGAGAAAGAGAGAGAAGGGTCCCAGTGTGCCTTCACTGTTAGAAGGTACCAGCAAATCTAAAGAGGCAATGTGGCTGTAGGACACCAAGCTTCATTGCTTCAGCTGCTCAGGAGACCATGTTTAAAATGTGTCAATAGGCATTAAAACACTAAAAATTAAAGTATTTCTTGAGATACTCTTAAGAGACATGGGAATTTGGCTATAAATATGCTATGTTTCCCTGACTCTATTCTGCACTGTACATGGTCCGTGCCATGTTTTGCAAATGGAGGAAAAGGGCTCAGAAAGGGGTGTGACACCCATCACCACCACCAGCTCAGGAGGGGAGTGAGCCCAGACACCTGCTGACATCTCCTGAGGCTGCAGTTGCCAGCTCAGGTCATCCTATGAAGACCAATGAATTGTAGGAGGGTAAGACCTTCAGATGTTTTTAAAAGATTCATCCTGGTATTTCTTTTACATAGACACAGTAAAAAAGCAAGAGTAGCAAGGTTTAATTTAACTGAAAATGAGCCTGCAGGAAAGTCATAAAGAAAAAGAAGACACACTGCTGAGAATGGATCATTACTGGGACTGTTGCAGAGATGGAAAGCTATTTGGGAGCTCTTTTCTAGATTTTTTTTTTTTTTTTTTTTTTTCTGGAATGAGATAGGAATTTAAAGATTAATGTAAAACTGCTCTTGTTTGGTCTTTAGAAACAAAGCTTTGGTATGAAGACTTTGGGTTTCTACATTTTGGAACAAAAAATGGATTGAGTTTTCTTTCTGAACCAGCTTGGCTGGTTGCTTTCAATACCCTTTGAAGGGAGGATCTAAAGCTGTGGATAGTCTGAAGAGGCGCTGAGCACAAAAGTTGTGGGGGAAGAAGAAATAACCTCTTCAAAACTAGGCCAATGAAACAAAGCTGACATTTGATGCAAGATCTCCTCTGCTAGAGGTTGTACAAGTTCAAATGAAGAAAATAATTTTGATATCTTCTACTTAAGGCAAGGCAGAACAAGTGAGTGCAACTAGCAACAGAGTGTATCGATAAGGTGAAGGGAAAACAAGAACTTCACAGAGATTTTTCTGACACATTGACTGACCATGTGCAGAACTAAGAAATTTCAAATGATGAAAGATGATTCCTGGGCAGTCCTGCCTTAAACAGCCCCCTGATTGTCTTTTTTTTTTTTTTTTTTTTTTCTTTCATGTGTAAGGCCAAAGACTAACTGGGATATGGGTATTGATTTATTCTTTGTATGTCTCCTGCAAATCAAGGTCTGGAACGCACATAAAACACTCGTGCAAGGAGTGAGTGAGACACTTCCTACCTATAGTAAAGTGACAAACTTTAGAAAGTGACAAACCCTTAGAAAGAATAACCAAGGTCTCATTCTACATGTAAGCTTGCCTGTGGGTAAACTCCACTCTGCCCTGAAGTTTGTGGATGATGTGTATCCATTAATGCAGCATCCTCCCTGTAATTCTTTTTGGTAGTATCAACTGTAACTGCCCAGTCTCAGCGGCCACCTCCTTCATGCAGTCCGTTATCTAAAGTGCAAAGGCTGTCAGGGTCATGGTTCAGGATCCTTTCTGCTTCCTTGCAAACACATCACAAAGGAGTGGTTTTATACTGAAACCACAACACCGGAATTGCTTGAAAGATGCTGGACACAGTTGTGCCCTCTGTGGCCTCCAGGTTTCCTATCTCTCCCATCTTCTTTTAGGGAGATCCAGTTATCAGTCTCCCAAATAAGCTCTGTTGATGGTGGAGAATTCCAATGAGCTAAGGTTTCTTAGAACTAACTGATTCATAAACCAGTGTTTTCTGTCATGTTTGTTCCTCTGTGCTTCTCATCATTCACTTTTTTTTTTTTTTTTTGTCAAATCATATCTGAGGGGGACAATGAAAGAAGTCATGGCACAAGTTTTTTATTGCAAGGCCTTGCCAGATAGACCAGTGTAGCTGAAGGTTTACACATAATAAGTAAAAGATAGCTAGAACTCTGTGAAATTGGGGTAGTTTGCAAATTAAAGTTACAGTTCATTTTTCAGGCAACACAGTTTGTGGTACGCAGCATGAAAATGTGAATACAAGGACTTGTGTTACTGAAGGAGGAACATCTAAAGCTGTCTGTGCTTTGGTACCCCTCTCTGAACTGAAGAAAACAGTACTTTATCTGGATGGCTAATCCATTACTGTCGGTAAATGCCTGGAGGTTTGTTCATGGAAAAGAATATCAGAAGTTTTGTTGTGTTTACTGCAGCAGTCTTATTTTCTTACTAGTCATTCAAATGTCTCCTGCTCTACAACAATTTCTCATGGCCACGCATCAATGTATTTCATATATTTACATTCTGTATCCTGCTCAGTATAAGTTATATGAGCAGACATACAGTGGCAGCATAGCAGCAGTGTTCTGGTAAGATACGCTGCATGAGTTTGTCCTGTAAATTCTTGATTTGATTTATATTTTTCAAATTCTGTATGCCCAGGCTCCCAATGGCAACATATATAGAGCATGCAAATTTCAACACCTATGCTCAGCAAACAGATAGATCTATTAATGATGACTTAGCTCTCTTTATTTAAAGAGAATGGAGGCATGAATTTGCATGCTTTGATGTCTGAGCCTCGTTCATCTTGTGTATGTGATTTGTCTGTGAATTTAGTGTTCTGTAAGAGTCAAGGGTAAAATGCCTGTTGGCCCTTTGCTCTTTTTTACAAGCATAAATCACCGATTCCACATACAATACTGGGTACATTTCTCAGAGGAAAAGCATGTAACTAGCTTTTTTTTTCTGTTATCTTCTGCCTTTACTGATAAGGTTTCCCATATCATGCTGATCTGTCAGAAAATGAACAAAATAATCAAAGATGAATATTTAAAATTCTAGTTTGTCCTAAGGTTTGTAAAATGCCCTGCTTATAAGGAGCAAAAGACCAGCAAAAATAACTAGGAGGGTCACCACATATGGAAATTTGCGATTAGGGTTTCTCTTTTACATTTGAACGAAGAACCACAGCAATGAGACACCCCTCCTTTTGCAATGCCTATGAGAAGTACTAACCAATGCAGCCTTTTTGTCAGCTCCTTTCTCTGACAAAAATGGCCTGTGTGATCTTTTGGTCTGAGACACTCAGACTAATCTATGTGATTATATATGCCAAAATCCCCACGCATATCACTAGCACACATGACAGGTCAGCTTGCACATAACTTTTCAGATCTCCAGGCAAGCTTGTTCTAAGGACTTGTGCATGTTTTGCTACAGATAATTTAGCTTTCTGAATTGCATTTGGTTTATTTTTTTCCATAAAGGCAAAAAATTTATTTTATTTTTTTCTGTGAGGGAGCTGTAGAGATACAAACTGAATTATATACTGTACTAGGAAATAAAGATTCATTTACTATATTAATGAAGAATGCTATTTGAAAGAAAAAGGAAAGTTCAGTGTTTTAATTAAGTTTTATTTGTGTTATTTACATGATGGCATTTTCTAAAACTGTTAAAACTTCCAAAATAGTTACTAGACAGCTAATAGGAAAAAAACCCAAAACAAAACAAAAAAACAACACAAAACAACAACCCCCAAAAAACAAACAAAACAAATGAAAAAAGGAACATAAAAATGGAAAAATCACCTGCAATGAATGAAATCATTAATAAATTGTAATATTTTGTTACAGTAGCACAGCTCACTATAGATTTTGTTTACAACATTCACACCTATTTCATGCTTTTGTTTTCCCCCAGGAACATTTGGCTTTTCTTAAACACAGTTGAGAAATGGGATATTCCAGGCAGATGGAGTGAAAGACCCTCTCTCCTTTTGTATCATCTGGATCCATTTCTTATTTCATGTCATGCCTCTCTTTTAAATGAGAATCATAGAAAGGTCTGGGTTGGAAGGGACCCCAAGGATCACAGAGTTCCAACGCCCCTGCCACAGGCAGGGACACCAACCTCCAGGCCTGGATCTACACAAGGTTGCCCAGGGCCCCGTCCAACCTGGCCTTGAACACCTCCAGGCATGGGGCATCCACCACCTCTCTGGGCAGCCTGTTCCAGCACCTCACCACTCTCTCCGTAAAAAACTTCCCCCTAATATCTAATTTAACCCTTCCCTCCTCCAGCTTTAATCCATTCCCCCTTGTCCTGCCATTATCTACCCTTTGAAAAAGAGAAGAGCAAATCATCATGCCAGCTTACACAAAGAGTTAATTTTTATGAGGAATTCTTCAAAATATCTGACAAAATAATGAATAATATAGGTTTTCGATCAATGTCTTGCTTTTGGGAACAAGATACAATATCTGATGGTCATTTATCAGAGGGATGTCTTTATTACAGAGACTAAAAAACTTGCCCTACTTTTGGGATTTGAACTTTAGATTTGAATTTTCATAGACATTAGGTTCACATTGGAGAGTCCCATAGGAGAATGCGATTCATCGCACTTGAAGTTAATGAAATTCTTTGCTGCTTAGTCCTGAATATATCTGCAGAATTAGTTTGCTTGATTCCTTCTTTTTATATTCCGATACTCAGCAATGGCTTGACCATGATTAGTTTTGCATTTCTTGTATTGTTGAAAACATCAGTAAAATATTCATTAAAGGAATTCAAAAACATCAAAAAGAAGTATGAATTTTTCCTATCTTAGTGTTCAGTTATCTTTATTTTTCCTTTTAAAATCTTTCTGAATATATCGAGGATGTTAGCTCTTGTTATCAGTGTGAGTTTCATTATTAGATATCAATATACATTACTAAATACTGTGGGAAATCAATATCCTGTTACACCAAAGTCCTTTATTTTTTACACTCCAGTAGCTGATTTCCCAGTGGCTCCAGCAGAAGCTTTTTATCTTCACCAAGTGCTAGGGATCACCAATGTCATTTGCCATTTGCAGTTCTTTTTTTTTTTTTTTTTTTTATCCTTATAAATGAATTCCAGTTCACAGGGGAGCCTTAAAAGAAGCTTAAATATTGTAGTTTACTGTATTAAATTTGCAAGGACTAGTATGACTTCACTGATAAATAAAGAGGAGAGGGGTGAAGACTGAATTTCTAGTTTATGTCTTGAATAAAGCACTATAAAACCAAGAGCATACTCTTATTAGCGTAATTCAATACTCCGGACAGTAGTGGCAATTGCATTTGAATCAAGTAATTTGCAAGACATTAAACAAAACTAGAGCTATACAAAAGTGCATAGGGTAAGAGGGCCTTTACTGGGTCAGACCAGCCAAGACTGACTTTGTGAGGTCTTTACAGGGGAGAGGATGCTAACTACTGCACAAATGGTACCCCAGTTCCTGGAGCTGACAATTTCCCCAAGTCCTGAGCAATTGCAGTTGGTAAATGCTGTCTCCCTCTGTCAGGGAATACAAAGACATGGTAGCATGTTGGCTACTCCAGATTTTCTGCCATTTCCCCCTAATCCCATGTCCCTTTACTCTGCCTGGGTTCAAACACGCTAGGCAAGAGAGGCAACAAGCTACAGCAGATACAGCGTTGCTGACTAAACCAGGAAGAGGAGCTGGAACCTAGATTCTCCCAACTTCTCAAATTAGCTGTGAGACAGCATAAAACCTGTGGACAAAACACTTTCTGCTGTCCCAAATTATGGTCCACACCAGTATAAGCTATAGAAGCAGAGAGGTGATAATGATTTTTCTGTTCTTAATTATTAATGCTATACACACAAGGCTTTATATCACTGTTTCTAGTATTTTGGTGGTCCGTGGGGTCTGATGGCTCTTAATCAGTACTTTTGACTGCTTCAAAGCTCTGGATTCCAAAGAAGTATCTAGAAGCCCATACATGATAGCTGGGAATTATTCCAGCTGTTTCTTCCCTTCTTACAAAAGAGAAGTAGGAAAAACAGGATCAGTTGTCTGCCATCAGCCATCTGAAAGGCAACGTTGAGGAGAAAAGGATAAGGAGCAAAGTCTATACAACAGCTTGCCTTAAGGCACGAGAAGAAGAAAAGGAGCAACATGCTGAAAGAATTCTTCAGGGAGACAGAGCAAGGAGGGCATGAGTTAGAAGGCAAGAGTAAAGGGAACATGAAAGACAAACTGACAGGTAAAGAAAATCGAAGAGAAAAGAACATGGCTATTTTTGCAAAGACAAACAGTCTTAAAGACAGCTGCAGATGAAACCTTTCTTTTTTGAGCTATTGCTGGAGTTATCGTTAGGGAATGAAAAAGCCCTATGACAATCCTAGGTAAACGTGCAATATGCTATGTAAAGTGCTTTGAACCTTTTATGCCTAGAATTCAGATGTCCAGATGGGAGATGTTGGATATAATGCCTTTATTTAACAGCGAACACATCTTGTGAATATGGTGTGATTTCAGCTTCCTGCTGTTAGCTCACAGTACTCCCTCTACAGACTTGGCCTGAACGCATTCTGCTATCACATCGTTTTGTGTTGCAACATCAGCACAGGCTTTGAATAGTTCTGTACTTGGCATTCTCAGAAGTTATCTCTTAATACATTTTATCAAGCACCTCTCCATCAAAATCAGACATAATTAGTTATTGGCATCCTTAGTTTGGGTATAAAAATAAATCTGCCATTTTAAGCAATTATTTGAATATATCATCTCCATATAGAGTGCTCACTACAAGAAAACATTCAGTGCAAGGTCCCCGCACATATGGTCCAAGCCATGATTTAGGGCAAGTGGCTTGTCCTTAGTGGAACTTACCAAAGGCAGCTTTTAAACAAAGGTAAAAAAACCCCAACCCTGTGAATTCAGCAAGTCTGTTTCTAACATTTAAGACTGACCCCTGAAGCAAGGGCAGGAGTACAGTGTTAGCAAGTGCAGAGTAAAGCCTTCTCTCTCCATGATAACTCTTTCTCCAGGTCTTTCCACAGGTAATGTCTAGTTTGAGGCAAATTGAGAAGTCTGTAAATGTCGAACTTCAAAGGTAGGAAATGATGAGGAATTTAGAGATGATAAAACAAACAGGATATTTTATTGTATTACTTACTTGTATAAGGACAAAAATGCTCATAAAAAGATTTTGAACAGTCTCTGCTAGAGGAAGGAACTTTAAAGTTAAAGCAAAATTCTGTTTCTCTCTGCAACAGTTTTCTTCTGTATTTTAAATCTCTAACCTTTAAAGTCTTGCAGTATGTACGTATTCCAAACAAAATGAGAATGGATTTTCAGAATTTGCTTGGAATTTGTGGGTTGTTTGGGACATAGGTAAATGTTCAATAGATATTTACATTATTTATTTGGTGGAAAATCAGAGTAGAGAAGCAAACAGTAGCTCCGAAATTCAAATTTCAGCTCAATGAAAAACTCCTTCTCTGACCTTGTGTGATACTCTTGTCTTTCGCCAGTGTCAGTTCCCCTATAAACGGGAAGAAATTAGATGTTGCATCTCAAATGGTAATCACTTGTATATATACTATAGAAGTGACATGACATGGAGTTAAGTTTTCAATAAAAGTCTATGACTTTTTTTTTTTTTTTTTTTAAATGGAATGCTTACTTCCTAGATACTGCATACCAGATGTTGGCAAATAAGATGTTGCCATATAAGATATCACCAAATAGAACAGTAACCAGTATTTCTGCAAGAAAGCCTCCTCAGTTCGTATGTGCAATAAATAAAAGCAAAGTAGTTATCTTAGACTCAACAAATAATTTTTATTATTTTTTCCCAGGAAAGTTTTCCTATTTTTTAATTTCCTAATGTTCATGACCTTATATCATATAGTACATTTGTATGATTAAATTATAATTTATACTAATATTAAAGGCCAAATTTCTGCATAGTTTAGGACTAATATTCAATTAGCATACTGTAATTAGTAATGACCTCGGTTACCTTATTGTGAGGTCAGTGTTTTTATTTAGCTGATTTTATGTGAGCTTTTCTTGCTGAGGCAATGTGTGTCCATTATTAATATGTGCAGATAGTATCTCTTGTAGTATAGCAATACATGCCAGGAAATGCCTGTCAGAGTCAAAAGCTGCTCTTGGATACAAATCAGTATTTAAATATACAGTTTGTTAATAGCTACATCTGACAACAACTCTCTTGGAATTAGTGTCACTGTCAGCTGGGTGAGAACAAAACATGAGTGAACAGTTCTGCTTCACCCAAACTGCAACCTGATAACGTTCCAGCAGGACGAGAGGAATCACTGAACTTCTCCCTTTTCGGGAAGGGACCTTCCTTTGAACCTCAGGATTTTACTTCATGCACCTTCAGGGTTGCAACTGAGGCTGTGCTTGCTGAAATGCAACAGCAGCTCCAGAAGCCTGCTGATAGTGTCTCTGATGAAAGTCGAAGCTCTGATGAGAGATATCCACGCTTTACAAATGTGTTAGACTTCACAGATGATCCACCTACCAGGAATGGCTTCAGTCCCAACGTGAGAGAGGAATGAACCGGAGCAGGCAAAATAAGGCAGGTTCCCCACCTAGCTGAAGCACGTGGTGCTGGGCTGCAGTGTCACAGTGTGAGACCCTCAGATACGCTGCATCTGGAAAAGGACATCAGTCTCACTGTGTGAGCAAGGGTTTCATTTCATGTATCACTGGAACGTTTTCACAGATTTAATGAAGACCACCTTTCTTTGAGGGCTTTGTGAGTGATCTCTGAGGTAAATGCAATTTGTATCAAAGGGGCATAGACCACAAAATTTTTATTTCCTGATCTTAGAACGGACAGGAATTTGGTATTGAATGTTTGTAATAATGCCACAGTATGCACAATTACATGCCTGAAAGTGAGATAAAAAAACTGTGGAGGTGTTTTGTTTTGTTTTGTTTTTTTAAGTGGTGGACAATGGAGCAACTTGGGAGAAAATATACTGATTAAAACCCTTGGAGAAAGAAAAGACCCCAAAGAGGGTGATCTATAAGACCGACTTGAGTGCTTCTCTAATGGGGTGTATGTAAAGAGTCATGAGGAGCCTCCTGCTTCCTACGTTTGTTTGTTCGTTGGGGGAAGAGAGTACCATCTGAACCCTCCCTCTCACCACAAAGGCTAGGGATTTTTTTTGTGGGGGGATCTCCAGGATGCATTTTGTTCTTTTGTAAGAATGATTGAACTCCACATCATATTTCACTTTTGCACTGCTTTCTAAAATGTTAAGGGAGGGATACTACTGCTTATTTGTAAGAGCAGGAGTGGCATAAATGGTCCACCATGGCAAATCTTCAAGAAAATGGTCTTATAAACAAACCTCTTGTTCCTTCTCAGTTCTGCATGCAGTAACACTGCTTGTGATCTCACACTGGTGGAATGGTTGTTGTCCTTAAACCATCTTGTACTGACTTTCATTTCAATACTGAAGAATTATCTGTGAGACTATACTTTGAGCATAATGTATTGAGGAAAAATTGTCAGCAGCTTGTCCTGCCATAAGACCATGAGTTCTTCCCTAGACTTTTTCAAGGTGACTTTTCTACTAATATACTTATTTCATCAGACTTATGGACTCTTGCCTATCCTATTTCTGAAAGTTCTACATCGCTTGCTGAGTCAGGGAATGGGAAAGAGGAGCTTTGCTTGCTTAGGATATTGGCAGCAAACTATGGATCTCCAGGCTCTGGTGTAGTCAACCATCCATGGCAAACACTTCTTGGCATTTGACAAACCTTTTATTTTAAAACTATGAATAATTTTAAAGCAGACTTTAAAAAAGATACTGTGTATCTATGGCCCTGTGTTCCCTGTGCATGTGCAGAATACTCAGCTGTGCACATAACTATTGCATCAATGATCAAATGATGGATGCATACCAGATACTAATGTGCATACTTGTACAAAGGAAACCTTGAAAACTTAGTTTCTGTTCTCTAGATGTCTAGACCGTGATGTGAGCAAAGTAGGTTCAGAAACATAGGAACTAACTTGAATCATAAATGGACCTCATTTTGCAGACAGATACTACTAACTTCTTTTCATCTTCCATTTTCAGATTCCTGTTACCAGAAAGTCTGAGAAAAAAGCCATGTCAAAACATGGTGTGAAAAGGGCTGTTCTTGTATTTTTGATCAGGATGGCACCAGAAAACATCAGAAGTCTAAAAATAAAGCTTATATTAATAACATTTACAGCCCTTATGTCGAAGATAAAGATGTTTGGATAAATTTCAAATAAGCATTTGTGGGTTTCAATTTTGCTTGAGCTGTTAAGTCTAACAAGGTTCATGGACTGCTTTATATAATTACCATGTCATTGTAGCTCTGTATAGTCTTATCAGATATGAGGAGTAATTGGCCAGTGCAGTTTGCAGTAGCTAAGCTATTAGTTTCTAAGCTAAAATTAATGTTATGCTACTTCCATATGTTTTAGATTTCAATTTCAACTTTTATTTTCCTCTTCATTGTTTTATTTGCAAACTAATATAGGCAAAAAAAAGAGAAGAATGCAGGCACCTAACTGCTTAAGCTACATAGAAGTTGCTGCAGGCTTGTGATAAAAGCAGATCACCTGACACGTATGCTTTTATACATTTAATTTTGTCCTACAGGTGTTTACTCTTATAACAGATCCACAATTGTTTTCAAAGTAATGTGTGAATCTTGGAAACTGCTGACTTGACTAGTGTTTTGTCTCCTGTCCACTTAGATCCCTCTTTTAATTGTCTGGACACAGTTTAGAAATTACTTCAAAGCTTTTCAGCTCTCACAGTTCACATTTTCAATTGCTACCATCTACAGCTTGGCTCAGGGGTTTTTTGGTTTCTTTTGAGCTACCTGTTTTTTCCTCTGCTGGTTCATTCAGTTAAATGCTGTGATTGATAGCTCCATGGCATAGCAAGGGGCTCGGAGTCCGTGGCAGAGCCTAGAAGTGGGTCCTTGTGCAGAGTGTCAAACCAGAGTCCTGTGCACTTGTCCATCTATACTTTCACAGCTTTCTGAAAAGTTAGTTTTCTAAGGGCTTTCCTCTAAGTTTTAAAGAAGTAAAGACCCTGCTGAATAATGTGTTACTCTTTGGAATCAAGTGAAAGATCTATTATTTATAGGTCGGGGGTATTTTTATAAAAACTTCAGAGATGTACCCAAGATAATTATTTGAAAATATAGTCAACAAAAGCAGACTAGAACCAACAACCATCCCTCAAAATATGACTAATTAAATAGATCACACTATGCAGATGAAGAATCTGCCAAACACGCTGAACAGCCCCTTTCAAGCTGTGGGTTTGACACAAAAGACTTCCTAAAATATGTATACATATACATATTTATATATGTATATATACATAAAACAACATTAATGAAGACATCAGCCATTAGCATTTAACCCCAAGTCAGTAAGAAGAGCCCATCTGCTGCTGCTCTGTTTCATAGCCTTGATTGGTTTTTGCTGTCCTGTGATCCTTTGTCAACCTGACACCTTGTGAAACAATCCTTTAGACCAATCCTAAGTTGATTTAAGGTTTTGTAGGTTGAGAACAGTGACAATTTTCTTTCATGGAAATGAGTATATGAGGACAAGAGCAAGGGCAAAGTTGTCCTAAGGATGGGCATCATTCAAGAATAGAAGCCACTCAGAAGGATTCCAGCATCATTTCTGCCTGTTTCCTTCTTTAAAGCAGCCATCATGGAAACAGCTCGATGGCATTTAGAAAGAGAGTTTAAAATAAATCTTTTATTTCCCCTGAAATTACTGAAGAAATATTAAATTACATTTCAAAGGAATTTAACATGGTTAGATTGTTTTACTTTCTTAAATATGCAGGGCTGTTTCTGTTTAGAATATAGCATCTCTTGCAAGCTAACGTGTTTTTCAATTTCCTGACTGCAATGCTGCAAAAATATGCTGCCTCTCTTTCTAACTCTCTGCAGACATTTATCTCAGTAATACTAGCTGGGGGTTTTACTTATTTCACCATGTCAAGAAGCTTCTCCTTTTCCTCTATTAGAGTATTCATTTTTAAGGTGATTGTTTTCCATTTGAATGATCTTGAAGCTCATCCTTTTGGGAAGGGCCAGCGTAAAACCTTAGGTCTCACTTAAACTTGTTTTGAGAAAGTAAATGGCACACTGACTTTGCATTGGCCTTTGGCAGATGGGTAAATTTCACCTTCTGCTTCAACTCTTTATTTATAAAATGAATTTTTCAAATGCTCTAAGGCACTCAGGCCTAATAATGGATATCTTATATTTGCTTTAAAACCCAGATAGATCACTGAAGAATTCCTAAAGGATTCACCAGTGGCTTGTATTTTCTTCACAAGGCAGTGAACAAGCATGTTTCAGCAATCAGGTGTGGCTCCAACCATCCCCACACATGGGACATGCTTGGTGCTGGGGCGTTTGGTGGAAAGCACCTGTCACATCCCTTCCTTCTTCCTCCTGTTGCAGTGATCCAGGGTGAGGAGGAGAGCTTCGCTCCCCAGGGGAAACTGAGGTGGAGATCCAGGTCAGCTTCTTTTCTTGTGCCAGTTTCAACTTGTTCTAGATTGTCCTTTATAAATCGGTAATTGATAGTCATCGATCCTTCTGGTTTTCTTCATTGAATGAATGGAGCTCCAGAATAAGTCTCTGGGTTCCTAAGGTTGCTCCTGATTTGACAAACTGCATAACTGCTGTATCACAGTGAAAAATTACCTGCAACATATTAACTGTAGTTCACAAGGACCTAGTTACAAGCCAGCTCCCTCTAGCTGTGAAGATGGTGTCATCTTGAATACTGAGGAGGAAGAAAGGGAATAAAAGTAAAGACTTGAAAAAGAAACATTCCGTGTGTTTTAATCCTCTCAGAGGTCTGTCTGTAACACAGTGCATGGGGACTTCTGTTCACAAATCCTGTTAGCAAACAACAGGATTTACGCATGTAGCTCCCAAGGCACCACTTTCAAAATTGTTGTCCTTATGATTTCACTCCAGCAAAATCAGTTCACAGTTTATAAAAATTACTTATGGAAATAAATCTTTTGAGAATATCAGCCACTTTGGTCTTTTTCGAATAGCTGTCTCAGAAGAGAGTTCTCCAACTTCTAAGACTCTCTGTCACTTGCATCTTTTTTCTGAGCAAGTACTTTCCATTTCATTCCTCTGTGTTCACATGTTGGTTTCTGAAACTAGCTTGTCCCCTTCCATTCCTTTAAATAAAAGATTTTTTTTTTTCTGTTTACACAAATGTTTTTTCAAATTCTAAATCCAATTTTCTTTTGTATTTACAAGAACTGGTCAAAAGCAGGTTTTACC
>KL280712.1:29246-53631 GCA_000699545.1 Podiceps cristatus | reverse complement strand
GAATGTTTTGGAAAAGAATGCTTATTTTTACTGATTGAGGGGAAAAAAGAAGGAAGTAATTTTTGACATCATAAGGCCATTTTTAATCGCCAATAAATCAATCTTGATTTGGGCATTTTGCTTTCTTCAGGAAGAACGACTCCCTTATAATTTAAAATAATTTAAAGGATGTAAAGAATTTTTGATTCTTTGAAATTTATTTATGAAAACATAGAATGGTCTGCAGTAATTCTCTAAGTCAATGCTTTCCTGTTGAATTAAAATATGCAGATAACTTAGTTTTTCAGATAAAGCCTCTTTCCCATTTTATTTATTCATCTTTTCTACACACATTACTGTTTGATTCATTCCAGTTCAAGTTGTTCTGGAGGGAGAGAGTAGAGATGCCAGAAAATTGCATTAAAAAGAACTGCCTCTTATGGGTCATGAGTTTGCACTGAGCCGAGAAGACAGGATCTCTGAAGATATAAGTAACACAGGAATAGTGGAATTATTCCCCCATAGCATACTAATATGGTCCACTGGAGTCATCATTCGGCAACAGTTACTAATTGTCAGGGAATACTTAAGTAAGTGGTGAAAGACAGGAAGGCTGTTGCGTTAGCAGACAGGAGAACTTATTCTCAGGTCAGCTACTGATGTACTCTGTAACTACTTCTGACTCATAAGTAGTCATGTTAACACACCATTACTGACATCAGGGATGGCAATAAAAGAGGAATAATTGATCAAAGTCATCCAGAACTTTCTGGCCCTGAGGCGCCATCCAAGGGACTCTGTGGCTACTCCAGTATTCATTGTGAAGGGCTGAAACTGCCCATGGCCAGCCTCCTCCTTCTTGTTGTAATCCTGGCTAGGCATCCAGACACTGAGTGACAAAAATGGGTAACTTACGGTGGTGACTCGATGCAGCTTTTGATGAATGAGGACAGGTAATGGATTGCACGCATACGGGTTTTATAGCTGCATTGGGATGCCTCTAAGCCATGACTATGACTCGAATTTTGCTATGGGGCATACACTTTTGAGCTTGAATAGTCACAGAGTAAAGGACACCTTAAAAAAATTAATGTTATAAGCATTGTAGTGTATTTTAGCTGAAACAAACCCAAGGCATTTTTAGGAAAACAAGCTGGAGGGATAAATCATGGAGGATCTCATAAATGTAAATGTAATGCCCAAGGTGTAACATTTACTTATTGTCTCTTCCCTTTCTTTTTTCTTTTTTTTCCTTGTTTTTTTTTTTCTTCTTCTCCAAGCAACACTTCATGCGAATCTTCACAGCATATCATAAATTTTCTTCCAATAATTAACTTACCTCTGGCTAGTGCATCTTGGAGAATGACAGCGCGGAGCAGTTAACAGTACCTTAGGAGGACATAGCAATGGCATGGTTCGTGAGGTTAAGGATAAAGTTTATGAGTTTGACTATCCCTTCAAATTAAACATACTAAAGCTTGCTTGTAGGGGAACAGATATGAATATTTAAACAACTAACTGCATTGCTGAATTTATTTAGAGACCTATTAAAAAAACCTGGGACATATACCGGATATTCTACCATTGATCATAGACTCTGAGCTCAGAGCTACCTGAGCCTGATTGATCATGAGACTTTAAAAAAAAAAAAAAAAACAATTTTAAGGCAGATGCAGAATATTTTTTTTCTTATAAAACCACCACAAAATATTTAACAGTTTTTGTTGGCTAGATTTACAAAGGTTTTCATGGGCTAGTGAAACATCTCTGATAAAAAGAGGCAGCACTGAAGGTGGCAGAATTTGACAATCAGACAGATTATTTGAGTCATATTGGAGCTGATGCTCCTAAATGATAAAAAGAGTTATTTTAAGACATAGAACACTTCCACTGTTCGTTGTTTCCATGGAACAGAAAAAATCAACTCATTCATGAGCAGCAGTTTGTCACAGAAAGTGTAAATAACAAGGCAGAAAAGCAGGAACTCTGGAGTTACCATTTCCCTTTCAAGCATTGGAGCAGCATTAATCACATCTTCGACTTGTTCTCATGGCTTCATCTATATCTGATTCCTCTCTAGCATCTTCAGAAGACCAGAACTGGGGAGAAAGTCTGATATGCCAAAAAAATGCCTTAGAAAACTTCCTCATATCTACAGCCCTTCTCATTATCCTTCTGTTCCCAGGCAATTAATTTCCATTGACTGTATTGTGAAGACAGATAGTTTCCTTAAACCTTCCTCTAAGTTCTCAGGAGCAAATACTGACACATTTTCCCATTTGAGGATGTTCTGTGTTGGTTACTGGTCCTCTGAGAGGACTCTTGAAAGTCACTCCATGCCTTCCATTTCCACCCCTGGCATCCTAGGTCTGGCTGAAATGTGAGGACCTTTATACATCCTCTAGAAACAGAGCAGAATTATCTATCATTGGGTGCACTGAAAGTGGGAGTTCTTGTTAACAGTGAGATGACTGGAAATAAATGCCTGGACTCCTGATACCAAGCCTTTAATTGCTAGTTGCTTGACCTATTACTTTGGCATGAACCTATGCTGCAGTATATCTGAAAATCTTTGTTTAAGAAAGGACAGGTTACATTTTAAAAAAAGATCCCATGGGTCACTAATTCCAGTTTCAGTAGGCTCCTGCAAATTTTAGAACTTTATTATTAAAAGTACCCAGTCCTTTCTCTTACCTCTTTTTTCCTGGGCACACTGAAAAGACCTGGACCTTTGAAAACCAGGATTCCTTGTGAAGAAAGCTTACATCCTATCTACTGAAAATAGGAGATAAACTTGACTTGATGGCAAGCAGTTCCTGAGTGAAAGGAACACTTGGAATGTAAATGACAGCCCAAGTAATATGCGGAAGGTTCATGGGAACAGATGAAGCACACATGTGATGGGGTGCTATCGTTTGCATTGACTCAGAAACATCCATAGATTCGAGATGTTGGAAAGAACCTGAGATGCTTCAGGAATCTGAATAAATAAATTCTTATTTCACTGGTGTTTATTTTGTTTCACCAATTAATTTGATTAGACATGAGAAGAAACAAAGAATCCTAGTCTATTTTTATGTCCTAATTTGTCCTACAGGTTAGCTAGTGTACCATGGGAATATGTCAGCCCCAGGACTGTCGTTATGAGATTCCACTTGTGTTCTGGATTGGCAATCACTCTATCCCACCATGCCCAGAGTCATCACCAAGTCAAAAAGTCTAAGAGAAGGAGATAATTCTTCAGAAGAGAAGTTGAGCTCAACAACCTAACTAATTTATATTCACAGGACTCCTACATGACAGTGTACATGCTGGAGAAATTTGAATCTTGATAGGCCCCCTCGGAGATGCTTGTGTAAGTTAAATCGACTCACACACTACCCTGACATTCTCTAAAGGTAAACTGCAGGATAAGGGGTTTACATAAGAACTAGAATTCCAAGGAAAAAGTTGAGAAATCTCCTTGACAGATTGATAGTTGAGAGATGTTGAGTGAGAAATCACTTAGAGCTCACTCGGAGTAACAGTAGTTAAACATCAGTTATTTATATTTTTCTCCCTGAGCCACTGAAAAATTCTTTGCATGTATCTGGATTGTATTAATAAATTATTCATTTTTACCTTTATCTGTGCTAGTGCTAATGGTAATTTTAGCACATCTGTCAAACCTACAGCATTCTGCTGCCAGTAAATAGGTACTGGATCACTTGCAGTATGTACTGCTATAATATAGTACCACCAAATTGCTTGGACCAGTTGGCAGCTGGCAACACAGAGTGTATGTGTAATGTTTTCCGATGAGTTGTATGGCCCTTGGCAAGCAGCAGGACAACGGAGATACTGTCTGAGCCCAAGCATCTCCTGGCAAAACTGTAACACCTTGTTTTGCCCTCCCGTCTTTCCAAAGATAATATCTTTTTTAGGCTGCAGCAGAGGTAAGTTTTAAAAATATATATCAAAATATACAATCAGAAAAAATGGTAGGACATCAGCCTTTGCCCTTAAAAAAAATCTGATGAGCCAGTGTGTCCATTATTTCACTGTCAGCTCCAGCGCCACAAATAAAGATGCACAATATTTGTGCATACTGCAGTTTGCATATTTGCTATGGGTACTGTTACAATTAACCTTTTTGATTCCAAGCTGAAGAGATTATTTTCAGTTTCATGAAATGGTAATTAATAATCCATGTATTGTTTCCTAGGGTAAATCAGATGGGGTTTTTAAAGCCTTTCATACATGAAAGCTATAGTTTTTCTATGGAGTTTCAGAGTTATTTAAAATGACATCCAATACAGAAGGAAATATGCAGCTCCCGCAGGATTCCGGCAGAGATGTAAGCTGTCCACATGAGATTATTTTAGTTGGTTAAGTTAAGAGCTGAAGTTCTATGGAGAGAGGAAATCTAGACCAGGCATTTGCTATTGGAGCTCAAGTGAGAAAAATACATTTCGGTCCTTTCCCAGGTCACTTGGCACTGTTTGCTGTTATAGGCATGACGGTGCCATCTTTATGCAGGCAGCCACCTGCACAGGAGACAGGGTGACCAAGAACACCACGTGCTTGAAAGGGAGCCAAGAGGATTTTACCCCAGTACCTACACTGATCTGTGATCTCGGTCACATCAAAATTTTTCTGCTTTTAATCCTGGAAAATATATGTCCTTGCCTTGCACCGAGGTGCTGGGTATTTGTGTTACATATGTTAGTGTTACATATATAAGTGTTACATATGAATGTTTCAGACAGTGATGAGGTTGTGATGGGGCTGAGAACAATGGGACATAGGTGAAGCTGAAGAAACAGAGCTAGATCATGCAGAATTAAATAGGAAAGAAAGAGAAGTAAGGAGGGCAAGAGCTGGAATGAACAAAAGGGTAAACCAGTAACAGATGACAGAGAAAAAGAGGGGTATTATTTAAAACAGAACATGGTTTAACTTCCTAAATGTAAATGAAGAAATTAGGAAATGAAGTGGAAAAATAAAATGAGATCAAAATAACCAATTAGAAAATAATCCAGAAAAGAAAAAATGGAACTAGGGAAAAAAAAGAAAATGCAGTTTAGTGAAATGAAACACACATCATGTTTCTTTATTTTACATGACTCTACTACTGATGCTAGGGAAGAAAGGAAAGAAAGTGTTGTGGTTTAACCCCAGCTGGCAACTAAGCCCCACACTGCCACTCCCTCACTCCTTCCAGGTGGGATGGGGGAGAGAATCAGAAGGGTAAAAGTGAGAAAACTCATGGGTTGAAATAAAGACAATTTAATACATAAAACAAAAAGCTGCACATGCAAGCAAAGCCAAACAAGGAATTCATTCACCACTTCCCATGGGCAGGCAGGTGTTCAGCCATCTCCAGGAAAGCCGGGCTCCATCACGTGTAACGGTTACTTGGGAAGACAAATGCCATCTCTCCGAACATCCCCAATCCCTCCTTCCTCCCCCAGCTCTATACTCTGAGCATGACGCCATACGGTGTGGGATATCCCTTAGGTCAGTTGGGGCCAGCTGTCCCGGCTGTGCCCCCTCCCAGCTCCTTGTGCCCCCCCAGCCTCCTCGCTGGTGGGGTGGGGTGAGAGCAGGAAAGGCCTTGGCTCTGTGTGAGCCCTGCTCAGCAGTAACGAAATCAGCCCTGTGTTATCAGCACTGTTTCCAGCTCAGATCCAAAACATGGCTCCTTACAAGCTACCCCATTTTTAAGGTGGGTTCTACTATCCTTGCAAACATTTATTTTCCTGTCTTTTTATCTGTCTTTTGGTTTGAAATTACACTTTATTCTTTCCTTTCTGAGAATGCAAGAATCATATGCCAACAGCAGAAACTTAAATGAAGTCAAGAAGATATGTAGAAATATAAAATGTGAGAAATGGACAGAACAATGGCAAAGTGCCCTGTAAATCTGTGTAAAATATCTGTCTCAGACCTGGAATACCGCCGAAGCCAGAAGACATATATCTTGGCTTGTAACTTGATTAAAACACTGATGGCAAAATTCTGCTCTCAGAGCTGAACAATAAATTGCTTTTTGTTGTCATTGTGTGTTCACTGCACACTCAACCCTTCCACTGACATCAATGCAAGACCCTCACTTTGAGAGCTGTACATCAAGCATGAGGGCTGTGATGGTTTTGTGATGAAGATGAAGATTCAACTGTAAAATAACGATGACTTCTTTGGAAGCACATACACACAAAGCCAAGCCTTCTCTCTTCCTGAAATGTACTTTGTCGGAGCTGCCTATTTTCTCTTCTGTTTCCTCTGGTTCTAGGAATTTTTTTCAATGCACTGGATATGCCGAAGGTATGTCTAATGAGTCAGGGTGTGCTGTGTGCTATTCCTGCTAAAGCATGACTGCCTGGAAGGGCAGAGACGTGCTCTGGCATCCATGGCACTATAACAGAGTAACTCCCTTACAGTTTAACCTTGAAAGCATTGCTTATATCACTGTGCCTTCCTTTCCCTTTCTGCAGCACAAGTGTAATGATACAGGACATTTTTCAGATCAATGGCTACAAATTTTTGTTTAAAAGAGCTCCTCTCTTTCCAGGTGAAGAATCCTTTGCTGTAAATGACAACTCTCCTAAGTTCTCTAACATCCCCGACTCTGACTTTCTTGAAGCTGGCTGTGCCATTCAGTGTGAAAGGTTCTATTATTTTTAATGATTAACTGAATGGGAAATAATTGCTGACCCTTGGGATTAAATTCCTTTCTTTTACAGTCTAATCCTTCAATCTTAAGCATGAAAAAAGTCCTTCCTCAAATTTATCTATGTGACTGAACAACATTTCTTTGAGTGAGAGTCAAAGGATGTAGTCTCAAGCCCTTTGAAACAGTTGATCTGACTTGGCACTCAGCTGTTGTACTGTTGTCTTAGCAGAGAGAGCAATTGCAAGCAAAGCCTTCCTGAGACCATCAGACTTCCTCAAGTGAGGAAAACAGCCAAATCTGTCTTATTAAAAGCAAAATTATATCCTTTAGAGATTACCAAACAATATAATTTTTCTGACATCTAGCTCTTATCTTTTCCATGTAGGAAAGTAGCAGCAACAGTAAATGCATCCAAACACCAGGAAAGGATTTTTCATGAGGGATTGCAGAGGTTTTTTGCTGCTCACATCTCTTGTTTTTGCATACTAATCTCCATGACAAACTGGGCTTGATTCTACTCCCATTGATATCAGTGACAAAACTCCCCTGGATTTTAGCTGGAACAGCATCAAACCCTATTCTGCTGATGTTTTGAAAGAAAAATCATATTTTCTCATAGGTTTAAAGTATAATTTCTTGGCCTTTTTCTTTCACATCCCCTGTGTAGAGGCATGGAGACCTTGTGGGAGCTTAATTTATATCACTGTTACTGTCACGGCAATAAATTACAACATCAAAGTTCCAAGGACTGTATTGTTACAACTCTCAGGAGTTGTAACAGCTCTCAGGAAAGAAGAATGTTGTTAAATTTCACTGAAGACATTATGACAGGTTATGAGAAACAGCATTAAGAAGGAACAAGTCTGAATCTCTGCCTTTGCATGTGTTTTCTACTCCTCCCTTAGCTGTTTGAGCAACTTTTGGTCTTCAGAAGCCATTAAATCATTGTCTGGTGCCTAATATTTCATTTGGGAAAATGCGCCAGCATATGGCGTGGCTCAAATCCCCCCTTTACCTAAATATGAAATTACACCTCCAATTGTCACACCTTTTTTTTATTATTATTTTTTTATTTTTTTATTTTTATATTCATCATGGTTCCTGCAGGGAATCTAGCTTCATCCTTAAGTACCATAAGGAACAGTAGTAAGTTCTCCATCAGAGAAAAAGCCATTAGCCTGTAATTTATATTTGCAATGCAGACAGTGTGCAGAAATATCCTTGTACCCACTACTGTGCTGACTATACTTCAAAAACTCTTATGTAGTTGAAGAGAGGGACATAAATTCATATATGCACTGTATGCGTGAGTTATGGCAGCTTCATTTTTCTTCTGCAGAAAGAGTGCCATGGGAACATCAAAATAATACCTCTAATTTTAAAACTAGACTCCCAAGCAAAATCCTTACTGTGTTACGAGCCCTATTGACCTAACAAGTGTGAATTCTATGTTCAATTTTTTCTATATAGAAAAATTCTTGTAAGGAGGTTAGTGTAAGTAGAATAGGTTTTTCTCACTAACATGAACGGAGAAAACTGACAAGATATGCCTTTATTTTACAGAACAGCCACAGCAATAGAAGGTGAACAGCGATCACAGCCATTCTCTGAGTAGTACTTGAAGAAGGATGATTGCTAACTCCATGTTTCAATGTTTTTATGCTAGAGTAAAAGTACCTTCTAAAAATTAGATTGATCTAGTCTAATTAATCTAATCTATATTAATTTAACCTAATTTAATTTAAAATTAGATTAAATACATAGACAATCTTTACAAAGGTGTTCATGCAGAAAGTCAATGAGAAACATCTGCTCTGTAAAAAAATTCTGTGTAGATAAGCCATTTGATACAGACAAGTGATCACAGAGTGACTGAGTGGCTGCAGCAAGTTACCTCTGCAGGCACAGACAGGCACACATGTTTATAGCGAGCCTGCTGCAAGATGGAAAGTGCTATCTTAGCTCACGGTAAGGGTGGTGTAAGGTCATGCCTTTAGCTGCAGTCAGGGTAGCGGGAAGATTGTGAGATGTAGGTACTGCCTGGTGATGTGATTTGACTGAAGATCATAGAATCATAGAATCACAGAACGTTTTGGGTTGGAAGGGACCCCCAGAGCCCATCTAGTCCAACCCCCTGCAGTGAGCAGGGACACCATTACCCAGATCAGGTTGCTCAGAGCCCCATCCAACCTGGTCCAACTCAGCCCTAGTAACAATTGCCAGGGTGGTCTGGCTACCACACTGGCATCTGCAGTGCTGTTACATTTTCTGTATTTGCCTTCATTTTCCCTCTGAATTGAAAGGAATTGTACAGGATCAACAGCTCAGGAGATGGCCTCTGAAATTAAATAAATGGAATTCAAACTGTCTGCCTCTGGACTTTCCAGTAAAGAAGTCTTTTCTGGGGATTTTTGTAACTATCCATTTCGTCCAATTATCTAAGACTCAAAGTTTACATAGCTGGTGCCCTGGATGAAGTTATCAGAATAGACATGCTTCTAGCTATGTGGGCAGAAATTTCCTACTGCTGTTTTGACTGGTGTATGAAGACATAAGTTAAAGCATTTATCAGATGTTTTCTCCGCCCTCCAGAAAAAAAAAAAAAAATCTTTTTATTTCAAGATGAACTTTTTCACTACAGATCAAAAGAAATTCTCTCAGACTTATAGTCTGAGAATTGTAGCAGCTAGGCTGAAAGACTTAGCAAAACAAACAAAAGCACAACAGATTGCTGTTTCACAAGAGATTTCAAATAATAGGGACAATGACCAGCAGCTAATCTTTTATTTAGCTAGAGCTGACTTCCACCCTCGCTGATTACAAAACCATTCTACTTTCTGAATCTATCTTGTCCAAGTGTTCTAAATGATGTGCCAAGGGGATTTGAGTGCTGTCAACACTAGTTTTATTTCAGGGCTGACCATAAAAGAATTAGAATGACGTTCTGTAAAGAAAGGGGTTAACGTAAAATAAAAGGAGTCAAGGCAAAAAGTTGCGTTGCCTTACTGAGAAGGTATTGACAAAGGCTAGATTTTAGTCTAATGAGGCCAGTCTCCTAAGGGTCCCAGTACATTCAGTGCATAGAAATCAGAAACAGGAAATGATTTGGAATAGCTAAATTGCTCTTTGTCTGACATCTGTCCTCTTGAAGCATCTGCACCTACTGTGTTCATCCCATAGTGCCTCATCACGGCTTCCTTATTCTGTGCCTGGGAATGACCTGTAATGTTTTTCAAGCCACGGTGGTCTGCTGTGTACACCAAGGTAGCACAGCCCTAGCCATGCGGAATTCAGGTGATTAAGAGAAATGGAGAAGGTGGAGACACATGAAATGAAACCCATAGAGTCATTTTTGTACTGGGTGGGAGAGAGATTATGAGGGAAGGAAAAGGTGGGTTTCTCTGCACATCTATTAAGCTGCAGAATTGCAGAAACACTTAGGGTTTGTTTACACTCTGCAGTACAGTGATGTTGAAAGACAGCTGAGTTAGACATGGAGCTAAAAGCAGAGGAGTCAAAGCAGAGTGGTGCTGTGCCCAGGCTAAATTAAACTGCTAAGAAAATAACGAGCGATGGTGGAGCTGGGTGCCAATGCAGCTATGCTTTCTCCTAGACTGGAGACAGTATGTCTGCACAGCAGTTTGCTGAACATAGTCTTATTAATCTCTAGGAGATCCTTATATGTGACATTTGCTCAATGAACTGGAATAGTTAGGAGAGCAGATAACACAGAAATGAATCTGTTTTGGTATACAAAACAGATTGTCTAGCTGATGCTGCAGTTAAATCCACCTGAAAGCTTTTCAAATTTGCCCCACAGTAGCCAGCCACCCAGCAAATCCCGTTCCTCAGAGAGCCGTCTGATGTCCCTATACTGGTCCTTCTGGTGTAGTTCCCAAATTCATGTTTCTTTTCTGCAATCTGATTAAATGCTTTGAGATCACTGCAGGGATAGGCATCTGATATCATTCAGGTGAGGTGAGCTGGAAAGTGGAAATTGGAGGAGGTTAAATGGAATAAAGTGCAGGTAGGGAATGGGTGTTTTAAACCTTCCTGGTGCTTATATTGCAAAGGAATTGTGTGGATAGCAGGATCAGAAAATACAAACCTTGGAATAGTAGGATGATGTTAAAGGACTACAGAACATTAGATTATTGTACTCAGATTTTAGCTTGGTTTAAAGTCCACTAGTAAAATTATAGGCAATGAGAAGATAAGGCTTTTGTATCAGGATGTTAGGAGACATTGTTTGAAAAAGTAGGTAATCCTGCAATGAAGGTTTACCTTAGAATTTGGGACAGACTGTGTGTGAATGCAGAGTCAGAATTTGCATTAGGATTTATCTCTCTCTGCAGAATGTGCCACCCTTGTAATTGTTCATTCCTCCAAAGCCCCATTAAATTAAAGAGTTTCTATGAATTGTCTGCTATGCAATACAAAAAGTGCTTGAAATGTGAAGGAAACTAGTTTGCAAACATAGGAAAACCGAATACTAACTGGATTATCCAAAAAGATGGGGTTTTTTTAATTAAAAGTAAATTGCTGTTTGGAAAGATGAGTTCCTACACCTGTCACCAACATAAAAAACAGGAAGAGTAACTCTCATCGGTGAAAGAGTTGGAGCATTGATGACACTGCTTCCCACTCTAAAGGGGAGGGTCATAAAGGGCCACTTGAATGGCAAGGAAGGAAAAGGCTTTTAAAAAACTTCTTGGTATGTAACTCCTTTTTGCTTTATCTGCTTTTATCGTTTCCTCTCTTATAAGCAGATCATCTCTGGAGTCTACTGTATGATTATCCAGCTAGATTTAAGAGATGTGTTCTAGTTTTGGAAGACTCGCATGTTCATATATTTGAAGAATGTGTGATCTACTATGATATTCTTTGTCTGTGAGGACACAGCGGATGTGTGGCACATAGCATTCAATGAATTTACACTTCTGTAAAATCAGTTGTCAGGGAAAAATCAGCACGTGGCAAAAAAATGTGTTGAGGTACACTAGTCACCAACAATATGACTGTGGTGTAAGTCAGTTTTGTGCATCTGCTGGCTGTCGATCCCAGCTGTGAAATGATTGGGTTCTAGCTTCAGAGCTGCACTGCAGTTTCTGTAACGCATTCCATTTTCTTTATAAACCTGACCTGGCTTAACTTGTAGCTCTAACTGTGAGCTGTAAAGCAGTTGTGAGATTCTGCCCATGGGAAAGACTGAGCCATTCTAGTAGAAAATAGTGATTTCCAAATATCTAAAGCACCTTGAGAACCTATGTAAACTCATGAGTCAAGCCCTCAGCTGATGTAAAGAAGCATTTTTGCGTTACCCTCTCTGGAGCTATTGCTCCCCAAGGCCCTTGTTCCCCAAGTGAGCTTTGTTTTTTATAACAGCAATAGGAAGCTTTTTGTTCCATTTGGTTTTTTTGAAAATAGGCTGACATTCTGTGTGAACTCTGAATTGTATTTCTAACACGCGGCATTGTTCAACTCTAAAATCAGCTCTGGAGAGTAAAATTGGAGTCCCTTTGGCTGAAATATTTGACTTAGCTATATTCTTTCCTCCTGTTCAGCTCAGTGATGTATTTCACAGTGAAAGTCTTGCAGTCACTTATTCCCTTCTCAGGTGACCATCCTTATTGGGAAAAGAACCTGCACAGCAGGTAGGAAGAGGGGAAAGCTCAGAATTGAAGTGAAGCCCTCATTGGATACTCTACACCTCAAGTTAACATTGAAAGTACGTACATATTTTATGAGATAGATAGGCTTTTTACCTGGGCAGAATGAATCAGGTTTTCCAGAAGAAATGAACATGTGGTGCTAGGTGAAAGTGCTGTGGTTTTAAATTGTGTTGAACTGTGATGTCTGAACACAATAAATAGTAGTAATCAGAAATGTCTTGGAACCTGCTTAACTGTAAACTGAGATCCCAATTAATCACTGCAGATACTTGTCATTAGAATTTTTGAGCAAGTTTTTTTTATTATATTCCATTATTCTCTAGGATGATGTGTAACTTTTCCCTCTGCTCCCCAAGTATGGTTCCTAATTTCTGTGTTTATATCAAGTTTATATCAGTATGTAACAGACACCTCAAGAGCAACAGGTTAGGTGTACCTGGATTACACAGTTTAAGGATCATCTGCAATGGGGAATAAAGAACAATTAAAGTGGTATAAAAGAGAGAAGCACATACAAAACACAGTCATGTTCTTATTCATTTTTTCTGTTTCATTTGTAGAAAAATCGAAATAAAACCAGAAGGTCTGTTTCAAAATCTTAATAAGCCTCAGAACATATCCCTGGCCCTGAATGCTGCCAAAGGGTAGGAAAACACTGATCTTTTTTTCTGTGTTGTTTTCCTGCAATGACGAGAAACTAATGGAAATGGAAGAGGCCTTTTTATTTATAAATGATTGACAGATCATTTCTGCAAGATCACCATCTGGCCTCAACAACTATCTATACGGGTAAAACTATTAAAACTGAAGTGGGATTTCAGTTTATGGGTTTTAAGACACAATTGTTTGGCTGTTGATCAAAATAAGAAACACAAGAATAGGAAGGAAGAATGAATTGAAGTAAGATCTGAGGTGATATCCCATTTGAAAAAAATGTAGCAACCCTACAGAAGAGTTAACCCGCTATCATTCTCATCTCTGGACTGTTGTTGTTGTGTCCTTTATTTACCTGCTGCTAAACATTGAGATGAAATTATTGCAGGAAGCAAATAGGTGGGAATTAAGGTCAGAAATTTATTGAAAAGAAGGTTTCTTTAGTTCTGCCACTCATGGAAATATTTACAGGGATTTTTGTTTGTTTATTTGTTTGCTTTCCTCTGTAGAATCCTTAAAATAATCTTTCTCCAGCTTTGATATAATATGACATTTCAGTGCCAGGGCACCATTCTGAAATCTTTTATGGTTTCTTCACTTGTTCCAGCTGGTGAATTAAATTAAATTAGTAATAGTAGTATAGTCATAGAAATAGAAAACTCCCCCATTGGTAAATATTCAAGCTTTAAACAGTGCATGTTACCATTCATGTATGCATATACAAACAGATGCTTATCCTTTTTGAGAATATAGGTTCAGCACTGGAGTGTGTGAGTCATATGTTATTGTGGGTGAACAAAAGAGTTTCATCAGCAAGCTGGAAGGCAGGCTTGAAGATATGACCAGAAATCTTCATGCCCAGCTGGAACCAGCTTGGAACTGATATGGAACTGGTTTTGATTTACCTTCCTGAGACAGGGAGCTGTGAATAAACATCAAAACAAAATCTTCAATATGGTCAAGTATGCTTTGACAATCAGCAATATGATGTGTGATACTTGTGGAAGTAAGAAAAAAGGTATTCTTCTGCTTCCTAGATATATAGCTTGGATACAGGACTGTAGATTCCCCACATTTTGCAATACAGTTTCTTTCATTGATTGGAAGAAGTCAAAGTCTTCAAAGCTGAAGGTAGAGGAATGGGAAAAGCAATATGATAAGAGATATTTCTTAAAATCAGATGCCTCCCAAAAAAGTTCATTCCTAAATAGGAGATTTCTCTATTGCTGCAAGAGATATTCCCCTTCTGATTAGATGGGAAAATGAGAAGCTGCTGGTCAGCACTTAAGATTAACTATTATTGTTATTTGTATTATTGTAAACTATCAAGATTAGCTTTTCAAACTCTTATCCTTCGACAACATTATTCAAAATTCCATAATATACAGGCAAAGTATTTAGCTCATCTTATTTACAGCAGCGTTATTATTATTATTCGTAAGTTTTCAGGAATGATCAGTCAACATACTTTTAATCACCTCTATTCTCTGTTTTATTCCTTCAACATAAGAAATTTTAACTATCCTGCTCATTTCTTTTCGTGATTATTCCCTTTTCAGATTGGGACATATGGTGTTTCACTTCTCTGACTAGCTTTGTTTATGCTCCTGTGTTTCCTGGACATTTTGGATTAGTTAAAAAGCAGCTCTTCAGTTGGATTTAACTAAAATTTCTCCTGGCCTCAGCAGAGGGGCAGTCGCTTTCTCAGATGTACCTTAGGAAGCATACAAGATGTAGATTTCCCATGTCTGCAGCTTACTCCTTTATCTTCTTCAGTGTAATGGCAGTAGACTATTTTTTGTTATGAGTGGTGTTTTAGTCAAATTTTGAGTTCTCTTTACCCTTACAGAAGCCTTTGAGAAGGATCTTCATGCAGGTATATTACTGAGATGCAGGCAGATCAACCTCAAAGCTTTGGCTGCTTCTGGATCTTGATGTGACGGTGATGCCTCACACTTCTCTATCAAAAGTCCATTATTCACTGGAGTTATTAAAAATGCTGTTTTTAAGAAGCACTTATGGCTTTTAGAGTATGTGTCCCATTGACCTTCAATGTGCCACAAACAAGACTAGCTCTCACTGTTTCAGTATTCTGGGCAAAGTAATTTCCAGATCCCCACAGTAAATTGGTAGCTACATTGATCATTTAGTATTTAGTGCCTAATTCACTTTAGAAATGCTATCTTTCTTGTTCTGCCAGCTTGGTACAGCTTACTCAGAAGTTAGGTCATCCTTAGTCTCTTATTCCTAAAACTCACAGTTGTTAAAAAAGAAATAAAAATCATCTTCTGCTTTAGAGGCTCACTAATATTAATTATTAAGCATTTTTGAGCACTAGGTGCTTCTTAGCATGGCAATAAAAGAAGGTGATTAAAATATGCAGACTTTTTCCAGACAATGCATTGTAGCTCAATGAGAAACTATACGCTTGAGATAGGAATTTCTGGTTGAAATTCTGTGGTCTGTATAGTGTGATATAGATATCAGACTGGTTATTTGCTATGATCTTTTAAAATTTTGACTGTATGAACAATGCAATATTCACTGACCCAGATTTCAGCAGTAGCAATGACGTTGTTATACTTAGAGGAGAGGCTGTGTTATTTTGTTGTAGTTGTTAATTTTACATGAAGCTTATATAAAAGGAATAAAACATTTTATCATGAAAATTCTATTTTTGATCCAATTTTCAGACACCGTTTTGTGCTTGTGAAGATAAGCTAATCTTCACAGTGCAAGAGAAAAGCAAAAATTACATAGGAACAATATTAAGTCTGCTGTATAAATTTTAATATTACTATGATTTAAAACACCTCTTCACTTTATTTTTCCATCTCTCAGTAGTGACGTCATGTACCATACATCAGACTCTCTGGCTCATGGATCAGCAGGCCTCCAAGAACATGCTGACAGGACAATGAAATGGTCCAGAGAAAACTGCTTTCAGCCCCACACCAGCAAAGGAGAGGAACACAAAGAATTTATGATTCCCGTGAAGAACATCTAGTTGACTGAAAGCACCTTCTATCAATACCTAATAATATCTCCACATCCAGTGATGGAGACCATCACTTTTTGCTTTTAGAGATATGAATTTTGTTTAACATACCCTGTTTATGGGAAGTTAGTCACCTGATAGGCTCAGAACCAAGACTTACAAACCGCAATATCTGAAGCAAGACAGTGCTCATCCCAGATTTCAGCTTGGCTATGTATGACATATGTGCACTTTCTGGATGTCCTGTGATGACTAGTAAATAGAGTCACTGATGTAGGCTATAAACTTTACCCCCAATTTCCCCTTCCACCAAGCATCTCTTTCCAGGAATTTTTCTTTTGCTATTATTGCTTATCTTTTGAAGAGTATTACAGTGACAAAAGCAATCAAAGCCATGGAGAGAGCTAAGAAAGTTACTTAAATCATGTTTGACTTAGCGGGTTTGAATAAAGATTGTGCTGAAACTTGGTTGCGAATAACTACAGTACTAGCAAACATGAGAGGCTTTAGAATGGGATGTTATAAAGGATTTTCATGTCACAAACTCATGGGTAACTCGCCCCCACCCAATTACTGTGTCACCCAAAATATGAGTAGAGCCCTAACCTTGCATAGCAGACCCAGGTTTAAAAATGCCAGAAAAGCGAACATGAGTAAAGAGTAAATATTAAAAGACACAGTATAAAAGGAAAGAAAGGGCAAAATGAGATCCCCACCACTGCCTTATTGTTGACAGCTGCACAGGTTAAGCATTCAGGCAATTGCTTGTATGTTGATGCCTTTATTGAAATCTCTCTTATATACTAATTATTTCTACAGGAAGCTCTGAATTATAACAGTGGGTCTCTTAGTTACTGGATGAAAAATAGAAGAAATGCTGTGGCTATTTATCTATGGACAAACTTTAAGTGAGATGCAAGTGATCACCAAGTGAATATTTTTTTAAATGCCTAAGGTCCCTGTTTTTCAAAATCCCTAGGCAACTACTCCCACTGAAAGTCAAAGATGTTCTGATAAACAGTTTCACTCAATTGTTTAACCATTTCACTGATTAAAATGACCTTCTAACCATTTTGAGGCTTCCGCTCGGAGCAAAGCTCCCTGGTAATTAAATCCTCTCTAAAGCACATTCACTTATGTCACCTACACTTCTCCTGTGCTGTTCTTGCCGCTGCTGCCCCTGCACCCCTCTCCGGCTCAGGGCACACGCTCTCGCTTCACCCCAGGGCTCCTGGCAAGAGCACGGGCACATTTGCCACCCAGTGCCACAGAGATGAGGGGGAAAAGTCTGCTTGGGACAGTATTGCTTTTTTGTCCACCCTCCCCATCCCACCTGAATCCTGCCTACTAAACTGCTGAAAATGGTCCACCACCAGCAGAGTGACCCTAAAAAAATTCCTGTCTGGTTGCAATCACAAAGATGAACATTTGAATCCAATATCTGTTGTATTTTGTGAGAGGGAAAGGAAGATCTATGTCGGCAGCAAACCTGAGCTGTGCCTGGGAAAGACATTGAAAAAAATTATAGATCTGCAGTGTCACTTCATAAGTCAAACAAACAATGTGGGGTAATAAATACCTGCGCTCATCCTCCTTCACTGAAGTTGTTTTTCATTTTGATTAGTGGTTTTTAAAAGTTCATTTCTTAGTTTTCTATTTTACCTCTAGGAAGGTATTCCATTATACAGTTCCTATAAGTACATGAAAACAGAGATCACAATAAACCAATATATTTACTGAGACTAGAACTTTCTTTCTTCTCAAATGAAATTATGCTGGTGCTATAAACAGCTGAAAATATTTTACCGAGGTATTCACAGCCTCAGGATCTGTATTAATGACAGGCTTGTTAGAGTGTGAAATGCCTCCTGGCTTTTCTCCAGGGTGTTTAAACTAATCAACTGCTAAGAATAAGGCAATAATTTCATTTTCACTCCCACTTTGAGAATTTCAAATTTTCATTGACTTTACTGATACCTGTCCTGCTTTACACCCCTGCAAGTGAGAGAAGCATCAAGCCACAGTCCACATGTAGCAGCAGGTTTGAGGGATGAGCTGGAAGTAGTGTTATTGAATAAATCCAATTTTTGAATGAATGATAAGCCAACCTGTATTACAATGAGAATAAATGCATCCCAAGTGTAAGTCTTTTCTATTAATTTTTGGCACCCATGTAAAATTAATTGCTTCAAGCTGACATTTGGCAATTCTGTATCAACTAAAATAAACAAAAAGTAAACTAAAGGAAAAACACTAACAAACCACAAAATTTATATATGTCCTTCCTTTTGTTCTGAGCTTGGTAACAATGATTGATGTATCACCCAAATGCTGATTGTTTTTGTGAATTGTTTGCATTTGAGAAGGGGAAATCTGCTCAAGTATATTTTTTAAATTGGAGACAAATTAAAGGACATAAGATAACCACCTAGTTTAAAAAGGAATGTGTTATTCAAAAGATAAAAAAAGGAAAAAAGATAACTCGCCTGAGGCACAAAATAAAAAAAAAAAAATCACTCCATTAGAAGTTCAGATGGAGTGTCTAAAGGAGCCCACAAAAGTTACATATACCAATTTTCTAAATCTAGTCCAGAATCTTATATGGAAGCATTAACTATTTCTTTCGCTATGTGCACGACTGTGCCTCTCAGGTGACCAGAGTCTGATGTACAGCTAAATACACTCAGGGCCGCTGGGCATGAGGTGCTTTTGAGAAGTGAAGTTATCTAGCTGCCAAAGTACAGCACCATAGAATAAATAATAATGAAATTAGTAGTGAAAACAAGCTGGTCATCCAGTTCAACTCCTTACTCAAATCAGGGCAAAGTTTAAATCAGGGCTAGGTTTTCTTCACTTTTTAAAAGAATATGGCTCAGCATTTTGTGACTGGCTTTGTAACATATTTGCTATTTGTGATTTCTATCAAGTAATTCTGTAACACAGTTTGCACATTTGTGAAATTAATGCTACCTGTATCTGTGAGGGAAAAGCATTGACCTGCAAGTAGTCTTCACGTGGAACTTAACTGAAGTTAAGTGAACCCTCCCTGCCTGAAGAAGGAAGCTGATGATCTCTACTGAGAGATCATGGATGTGAAAGATTGCAGAAAAAGGATTCTGGGTTTTGTGAAACTCAGGACTGAGCTGGGAAACGGCACCCTGCCCTGTAACATCCCAGCCAAGATAATACTCTGAGGACTAACAGTGCCTTCAGAAGCAGTGCACGGTGATGGCTGCCGAGCTTTGTGAGCCAAGTGCAGCACTGCGGAAAAAGAAGGGGTCCTAACTGCTCTCACCTGCAAGAACTGAAAATGCACTGAAAGACTAAGAGGATGAACAAGGAAAGGAGAAACTCAAAACGGCACCGCTGAACACTTGACCAAACTTGACAATAATGGGAAAACACTGGAAATTAATGCTACCAGTATATCAAACCTTTTAAGCTTTCAGCTTCCCATTCATGTGACATTTTCAATGACATTTCCCTGGCTAAAGGGTGTTGTAAATGCTCTGGAGTCATAGGCCATTTGAGTAACTCCATTTTGGGCAAAGTCTGTTTGCAGTTAGTTTTAGAAGAGTCTGTGGAATTAAATAATTTAAAATTTACTACATGAAGCATATTTTTGATAATCACATGTTCTCTCTAGTCATGCTTGAATTTGTCTTCCCAATTATTTTTATCAACAAACATTTCCAGATTGCTTCTGACTTGTCTATTAAAATATACTCGGTGCTAATCAAAACTGTGCATAACCTACTAATCATGCTCTTAGCTGCTACTATGGAGATGGTAAGATCCAGGAAAAAATAAAATTTCAATTATATGGTTATCTAACTTGGTATTTGTTGATGGGTTTACTATGTACATTCTAAAATGGGAGGGAAAAGGATAAACTTAGACTTGGACAGAAGTTACCAGATAGTCCAAAACTATAGTCAGGTTTCTAAATATTTGCACCTGAGAATGGGTAGACAAAGGCAAGACACGTTGCAGTGTGCTTTTTTAAGTAGGACTTAAGCAATTAATTTCAATTCACACACAGTGAACAATTGTCTGCACATCAGAAAGGAGCAAATGCAGAATTGCTTTGCAGCATGATAAACTAAAACCCACACTTTTTGTTTCACTTTAAAACATTTTCTACCATTCTGAACTTGCTGTTTTGTCTTACTGAATTATTTTGTTATTAACGACTTCCATGCCAGTACCACCTACATGGTTAGAGAAGTCTCAAGCAGTGATTTGTATATATGATGATGTACATTCCAACATGTAATCTTGCCTGAAATGTTTCAGTGACAGTCAACAGGGCAAGAAACACCATTATTATTTTTGCTCCTTAGCCTGGACATTAAAACCTGGAGAGGTCAGGGCTGTGGGGAGTTCTGCAATTCATCATGCACAAGTAAATATTTATAAGCATGCAGAAGTCCCCTGTTTTCAGAGGGCCTTGCATGGACATAACACAGGCCTGCATGGAACAGGCTGCAAGGCCAGATCCTCTTCATCACTTAATGGCCCTCAGAGACCTATGTGCACACTGGATAAGTCAAGCAGCAGTATAGCTGATTAAAGTTGCTGACAAATAACAACAGATATTTTAAATGTTGGGGGGTTTTGGTTGGTTGGTTGGTTGAGGTGGGGTTTTTTTCCATTTAGCTCACTAGTTAAAATACCAAAATTCTGCAATAATTACATAGTGCTTGTTAAATGCATGACAAATTGGGAAAGTGGTAGCTTTCAAAAAGTAGTTATCAATCAGCAGGGAAATAGCAGGGTGAGGGTCTGTAATAGAGCTTCTCAATAAATCCTCATGCCCAGGCACAGCTTGTGTTGCAATCAAAGAGCAAATACCTTGTTCTTATAATAATCACCAACTGCAGTGGAATCACAGAACAGAGGAAGTTGTTCCTTAGATCCGTATTTCTAAAGGCTTCTAAGCTGTTTCATAACTGCTCCTAACCATCGGTGCACTCAGACTCTAGTTTGCTGCTATTCACAGAGTGAATGGGAAACATCTAGAGGTAAGAACCTGCTTCAAAACAATTTACTGCCTTGTTAGTGGGTGAAAAGGTGGGATTCTAGCAATGGTTAAAAACCACTGTCAGGTGCTAGCTATAAACACATGAAATTAATCTCTCAATTCTTGCCCTATAGTCAATGAAGAGGGAGGCCTTTATGAGTATCAATTACCTCCCTGGAAAAGAGCTTCCTTCTTTTCCCCACACATACAGGCAAACAGCTGCATAGCTCTTGTGGGTACACCCCTACATGTTGTTAGGGAAACAGATTTAGCAATATAAGATTTCTAGTTAGATCTATTCACTTGCATCTATTTTGTTGAAGACACTACTTAAGGTTTGTAGAAGTGAGGCTACAACTTTTCCTTATACACTATGAGCAAACAAGACTGTGCCTCAGTCCTTTGCACCCCATCTGCTCCTGTCACCCTTCCTGCCACCCTTCCCAGCTGTGTTTAGAAATGACAAGGCCCTAATAGGGTTGATTGATTGTTTTTGTACAGATGGCTGGATCACATAAGTTGCAAAACATGAAGCAATGCTAGTAGGCAATCCCAAAGGTTGCACAAGGTCCCAAAAATCTTTAAGAAGCCTTGAGAATTTATAAAGAATCCAATACCTCAACTGGATTGGTACGTTCCCTATGTAAGGTCCTCTTTCTGTGACTGTTTGGAAAAAGCAGCATAGTTATTTTGATAAGGGGGGAAAGATGGGAAAGCAGCTAGGCTGCTCACCTGGGATTTGGATATCTCAGTTCAAATCTTTTTGAGGTACAATGTCCTCATGTGATTCTGTGTGAATAATTGTCCCTCCATGCAGTATGAAAGGAGTGAGGTGGTTTTATTTCCTCGCCGAAGGGTTGTAACGAATATATTGAAGGTTTTGAAGGGCTCTGTCTCTACATCAGTGTGGCACTGTAAGTGCCTAAGAAACAAAGGCAATTTATTACTTTTATCCCAAATGCCTAACAGCTTTCTGGTGGCATTAAGTAGACATGTTTTCAATAGCTTTGTTTAGCATATATTTTCTTTTCTTTCACACAGTAGTTGTATTTACATATTCTCCATGCATAATTACAGAAATATGTTAGACTATCTGACAGTATGGAAAAAGCCCAGGTTCTTGCAGCCCAAGAAAAGTCATTAGAGTGATTTAGATTTCTTTTGGCTTTGAATAGGGCTGTCGATTCTATTGCTAAGAACATTTTGTAAACATCATTCATATTCTGAATGAGTATACATATCACACTTCTGAGTCTTCTGATTTTCTTTCCTCTCAAAGAAAAATGTGAAGGGTGTGAAATCCAGAAAAACACCTTGGGCATCACTCCAAGTCCTTGTATACTTTGTACGAATATTCATTTTTGCAACAGTTATTGGGACTTCATATAGGTAAAAGGGCTTCAGAGCACTGATGGAGGTCACGTTTTGGTGACAATTTCTTGCAAATGTCCCTAAGAGGCTGCTGGCCTTATTCCAACACCTTGATTAACAGAGTTGTCATTCGGTTTCACAGTATTATGAGGGATAAATTACCCTCATAGAGAGGAGCATACCAAGTTAAGAATAATCTGGATTCTCTTTGCCTCATTTCTGAAGACTTAAAAACCAATACAAACACTGTTTAAAGCCTTGCTCTAACCTGCAGAACTATGCATATTTTCCCCTCAAGGAAGAAATGGAAGGGCTTCAGCATTTTCCAAAATTAAGTTAATGAAAACTTTGATCATGATTTAATTCACAGTGGGAGATTCCTATAAATTGTTACAGATTTGATTGCTCAAGGTGCCTGACACTTATTTGATGTACAGAAGTTGTTAGATATTGTAAGTGGTCAGAACCACTAAAAATCTGTTTTGCATATGATACCCAGTAACAAAAAACAGTGCACAACTTCAAGCAAAACACCCTCACATATCTACTTTTCTCAATGAAGGGATGTTATATGTGCAGTTGAATTCCTTTTAAAAACTAAGAAAAATGAAAGAGGACAAGGTCTATACTTTGCCAGAACTTTATGGTATTTTGCATTTATGCTATTTTTCCCTGATGATCATGTGGAAGACTGGTAATAAACTATGATTTCTTCATAGAACAGTTCCCTTCTCATCATGCACACATTGTTTGTTTTTCAGAATGTCTGGTGAAATAGAAAAGAATTTACTGTTCCTGATAAAAATCAATCAGTATAGCATGTTACAAGGATTTTGAAGTGCATTTAACAAAGAAAATATGTCATACTTTGATTCTGCCAGCCTTGAGAATGTCTCCTTAATTTTTAGCCACAGACATTTTAGCACAATGGATAAAACCAGACATTTAAATAACCTGAAAAATTAACTTTATAGAGAGCAACTCCAAGCCATTTATAATCACAAAAAATAAAGACAGCAATAACTTCCAAAAGACTTTGTAGATACTGGAGACTTGCACTATTTTGTCCATTATAATAATTGTGTTTCATACTGCAATCCTCTGTCATCTTTTTGGGAAGCCCTCCCTCCAGCCTGCTGCCCGTCCCATGGCAGCAGAAGAGGCTGCGATGCCTGTGGTGTGGGGGACACGTTGCCGGTCAGGGCTGCTGGTGGGAAATGGGGATGTTCTGGAGCATCCAAACTGTCCAAAGCTGGAGCTTTTGGATTGGAGTGGTTGTCCCTGGAGGTGCAATTTGTTATTTAAATCTGTCAAAAACTCTTAATTAGAAGGTGTAATTGCATCATTTGAAAATACTTTTATAAGAAAGATGAGTCTTTGTAACAGCTTAGCTCAAAAATGTCCAGTTCATACAGTGCTTTAGGTACCTAGAGTTTCATAGTATAAATGGCACTGAAAATGAGGCCAGGACATCTCTCTGTCTTTCTCCCTTTCCTGTTCTTTTATTTGACAATTAAATTTAGGGACAGGAAGTTTACGCTCCAGGCTTTGTGCCCTTTAAGTTCTGTTCAGCTCCTGGTAGAAGCTGCTACATCTGGACACCTCCCTGCCGATCTGCCGGCTGCCCTTTGCTGCCTTTGATGAGACTCAAGCACCCAGCAGTGGCAGCAGCTAGAAAGTAGGCAGGACAGATATAAGGGACAGGTTTGGTAAAACTTTGGAGGAAAAAAGCAAATCTCCCTGGCTACCACTGCTCAAATGACCTGTGCAGCTACTCCAGCTCTCCCATACACCCCAGGACCACCCAAAAGAGCAGGTCACAGTTGCAGTACTCTCCTTTACTCCCTGCTGGCTGTCAGCTATGCACACAAACCATAATACTCCTGCATACCCTGCGGCTAGCACGAACCCATCAAGTTCAGACACTCCTCCCATACACAGTTTTCCTAATCCCCCAACCCACACACTTGCCCCAGCAGCCCCGAGCACCCTCTCTGATGTACTTGGAACTGGCAAAGCTTGAGCTTGTCTGT
>KL280712.1:0-26056 GCA_000699545.1 Podiceps cristatus | reverse complement strand
GCTACAAAAATGATCTGAGGGCTGGAGCACCTCTGCTATGAGGACAGGCAGGGAGAGTTGGGCTTGTTCAGCCTGGAGAAGAGAAGAGAAGGCTGTGGGGAGACCTGATTGCGGCCTTTCAGTACTGAAAAGCAGCTTATAAGAAAGATGAGAACAAACTTTTTAGTAGAGCCTGTAGCAATAAGACTAGGGATAATGGTTTTAAACTAAAGGAGAGTAGATTTAGACTAGAAATAAGGAAGAAATTTTTTATAATGAGGGTGAAACACTGGAACAAGTTATGCAGAGAGGTCGTAGATATCCCATCCCTGGAAACATTCCAGCCCAGGCTGGACAGGGCTCTGAGCAACCTGATCTAGTTGAAGATGTCCCTGCTCATGGCAGGGGGGTTGGACTAGATGGCCTTTAAAGGTCCCTTCTAACCCAAACTATTCTATGATTCTATGATTCTAACTTGCTATGTTATATTTATTCATCATGTAATAACTTCACTGAGGTGAAAGCAACTGAGAAACCCTGTACATATTGCAAGTCAGTTTATGCATTTTTGTACTATGAGTTTTTTTACTGATGTCTAATTTAGAAATTTATCTAGCTTCATAGGCCTTCTATAAGTATGTTTAAAGTATCGGTACAAAGAAAAGGCGACATCGGAGTCCTGTGTTTTTTTGTAGTAATCCATTCATAACAAGTAGGCAAGTGACATTACATAAGAAAAGCATCAATCTTATCACAGACAATTTCTAAGTTTTTTGCATGAAGTTAACCTTAGAAATATTTGCACAACCTATCTGCATGCTATAAACTATTTCACATTCTCTAGCCCTTTTTTAAAGACTTCCTAGAGATCCATCAGAGGACTATTTTTCAGATAATCAGAATTTTCTCTCACTGTGACAATTTCCATTGAAACCTCAAAAAAATATAGATAAGCAGTAAATACAATTGAAAAAGACAAGAATATGAGGTAGCTCTTAAATTTCATGGCATAACAGGTTTCTTTCTTACATGTGACAATATTAATTAACATGACTGCTTAGCCCCTGTGACTCAAAGCTTTCAAAGTGCTTTTAAATTATTGATTGAAAGACAGCAAGGGGCAACCAGTGGTTGAATAAGACTTTATACTGAAAAAGTAACAGTAATTTAGACTTCAACCCACATTTGAATGTTTAAAAATAGTAATTTTTTAAGCAAGGGCTTGCCAAATAAGGAGGTAGCCCCCAGCCCTGCAAACCATTGATTTTTGTTTCATTTTAGATATTATTTGTCCCCATTGCTCAGGATGACATATTTGATCATTGCTGTCAGGCACTGATGAAGGTTCTGTTCAACACACTCCTTGACATAAGAAAGTCAATGCAACAGCATTTGTCAAAGGAAAATGAGATGCTACTAAATCCTTCGAGGCAGCTTTTGACCTCTTCCCTACCCAAAGAGAGGGAACAAAGAAGCCTGACCTAAGGAAATTGGAGGAGGGCTGGTGTTGGTAACGTCTAACGTATACACAATTTTTAAAAAGAACTCTTTTTACTCTGGGTATGATTGCAGTTAGCATTACTTTGGGATTAAGGTTGGGAAATTCAGATCATTGGGTGTTCTGTTTATTTCTGAATCCTGTGAAACTTCTGAGGTTTATAAGAAGGCTTATGCATATCCAGGACATTCAATTATATTCTCTTTTAAAATACGATTTCCCTCATTACTTGGTTCTCCATTGTTCTTTTAGACAGGAGTAGTGTTTGTGACCAGTAACCAGTATCTGCTCTGAATTCTCATTGTAGGATTAGAGCCAACATATAATTAAGCTTAGGACTGTAGCCTGAGGCCTTATGTTCTCTTTTACCATCAATATCGATGCATTGTTTATAACAAAGCTTGGATCTATAGGCTACAGTTAAGAAATCTAAAGTCTAAAAATCCTATTTTATTTCTGGAGTGTTTCCAGCCTACAGAGTAAGGAGAAATGCTCATTCTGATAAGGACACTTATTGTATTTTCATTCCGGTGATCCTCTGGCTATGTTAGGGTAAGGATTATGGTTAGGAATACAGTTAATATTGGAATAAATCTAAATACACAAAACCCTATTTTACTTCAAGATTCTTCAGAGTTTCCAGAGACAAATAGAAAAATTCTCACAGTTATTGCTACTGTCTTCTACTAGAAGATTTTTACCCAAAGATACAAGTTAGAGTTAGGATTGTGGTTACATTTCAGCAATTTAAGAAACCCATAAAGGTCCAAAAATCAGGAAACGAACAAATTGGGATTGAGCATTATATTCTGTTTTACAATAGGCTTTGATACCCTGAGAGTAATAATGTTAGTGTCAAGGACGCAATTAAGGTTAGGGATGGTAAAATAGAAAACATCAACCATCTAATTTACTGAATGGTTCTGCACATCCTGAGAAGAAAGAAAGAAAATAGGTATAAGATTAAGGCCAAGCCCTTAATCATACACATTTACATGGAGTGTCTGGAGCTTAAATTCAGAGATAGATTCAGGTTTCTGGCTTTGGAGCATGTAGCATAAAAAGCTATACTTGTTGCTGGGTTAGGTAAAATCTTTGGCATTGGAAAGAAAGCTCATAAACGCCAGAAATCTTTTTATATTACTGTATTATTTGATTTCCTAGGCATCTTAGCTGACTACTAAATAAAACATGACAAGAGAGTGACCTCAAGCATTGGTCCCTGAATCATCCCTATGGCTTAGCAGAGCTTAACTCTTTCTTCACCTGCTCCAAATAATGTTTTTCAAGACAAATTGCATGTGTGGTTCTAGGCATAGATTACTCCATGAGTAATTCCCCAAAGGGTAGGATGGGCAGGGCTGCAGAGGACAGAAAGTCTGTCTCTTTCTGCCCTACGTAGTCCTCCAAAATCATCTCCTTAGCCTTTGCACCCCCTCCTGCTTTCATTCCTGAGCACACAGCACAAGCCTTACATTGCTATTATAAAAACACCAGCTCTAAACATTTCTGTTGCTAGCCTAGAGAGTAACAGTTCTCAGATGGAAGGCACATAGCTACACATAGTCTAATACCAATGAAACTTTGCTACTAAAATCAGGTCTGCTGCTTTAAGTTTCATCTGAGCAATAGGAAGTATCAAACATTCTGTAGGAAGAATCTCAGGGGAAAGTTCCTGAAAAGTCTGTCAAATTAATATGATGGCAAAAGCTGTGTGAAGATACGATAGCTTAAAGTAATTCGCTGGAAAGCATGCCCTTAGAACAAGGATGTGACTGCTTAAATTACTCTGTTGGCTTAATAGCCTAGAGCACCTCAGAAATGCCCCAAAACTCAATTTCGGCAAAATGCCTCCTTGCCCCAACAGATTTATTCTGAGGTGTCCCGAAGGGCTGAGTCAGCCAAGAGAGCTCTGTACTGAACAAATGTAAAGGGAAAAATGAACAAAACCTGGCCTCATACCTCCAAATGCTTAATATAGATGGAAGACCCTGAGGTTACTTAGAAAAAGGCTAACCCAAAACATGACCTTCATAAGTGGGGAAAAAAAAATCTGGCATTTGCAATACTAAGGTCATTAAAAAGCCGGAGAAATTCAAATGGATGCCTGAGGTATTTTCCAGTGTGTGATCCCCTTTCTGCTTTTCATATCTGAATAAGATATTGAAATCACAGAGGTACAGCTGCAGCAAAGCTACCCCAGTAGCACTAGCTAAAAAACAGCACAATTTATAAAAGAGTTGTACCTGTTATTGAAATCATCCACATTTAAAGCAAAACTTTAGTATTTCAGGGTAACTGCTCTATGAAGTCTGTCCTCAAATTCTGTTTCACCTGACTACAAACTGTCTTCGTTGTGCTATACATGGAAAATGAGCAGAGCTGTTCTTAGTCTGCGTGCTTGAAGAAAAAACAGCCAGAAGCTTTTTTCAGACAGCCACCCATCTCAGCACTCCCCTACCCTTTCTTGTGGTGAAAACTCTCTGAGTTACAAGTACAGGCTGTACATCTAGCACCATACACCAAGGCACCCTACAGTGGGAGAAACCTCTAATTTTGCTATGGTGCCAGACAGCACCTCTAAAACAATTTAGCCGTGGCAGCAGCAGTTGCTCAGGGGGTTAATAAAGGGAAAGTATTTTTCAGCCTCTTGGAAGTTAGTCTTTAAACACTACATTTGCATAGTGACAGAAATTCATTATCACCGGATGACTGTAGGCTGTTGGTACCATATGTGACAAAGGTTGGTTTTAATCAGTTTCTGTCACGCTGAATCCTCCGCTATGGTTAACACAGCAGCAGAAATGCCAAGGGCTAAAGGATTATTGAGGACGAAGTACCCACATGCCTGCAACCCAGGTTGTAGCTCTTCAGTACCAAATCTGGGCTTCCTTAATGGAGTAAAACGAAAGCTCTTCCATTCTCAGGTCTTGCAGGACAGAGGTTTGGCAACTCAGTAGAGTATTAAGATGGCAGAAGGCATTAATTTTACCCCTTTGTGCATGGATTTCATGATGCATTTGCAGGCATCCATGTTCACAAATATGAACAGTTATGCTAGGTCTGCAAATATACTACCAGAGCTGTACCCTTTAAACCTTCATTGCCCATAAATGTGGCTAGATGGCTACCTAGCTTTGTGGATAAGCAGGACAGAAAAAAATCTGTGCGCCTGTAGTCCATACTGAACAAGCAAAATAAGCACATTTCTATGGTTTAGCAATAGGCTGAGCAGTCAGTTTTGCACTCGTCTGAAACCTTCGGAAATGCTGAGCAAGATGTCTAGCTCTCTAGACCATTTTATGCATTATGAAAGCAACAAAACACCAACCTACTTGCAGCTGTCTGGATGTCAGTGTGGCAAGTTCTCTTCTGTTGCAGAATCAATAAAGGATTCAAGCACCTAGCTCAGGACTTTTGAGATACACTGGGAAGATTAAATAAGCAAAGCATGTTTTTCCTCCTTTTGTCTAAACCAAGGAGGTATTCTACAGCTTTCATTACTGCAGCTGCACCACCATCCACATACGGGGGCTGTAGTTGCCCAAGAGTGTCTTCTCCAGGGAAACATTTCCATTGCCCTTGTGGGCAGCTCCCATTTCACCCTGCGTTGCAGAGGAGGTACGTGTCTGTGGGCTTCCCCCTGCATCTCTCCCCAGTGTGCCATTTACCTGGGGCAATAGCTACCCGGCACAGACAGGACTCCTGAACAGTGTTACAGCAGTTCTGAAACGGCAGGTAAATACCATAAGGTCTCAATGTTAATCCATTTTCATCTGCAGGCCCAACAGAGTCTGCTACACATACCCACACTTACCTACTTAGCTACTTAGGGTCTTTTCTTCCTCAGCTCTGCTTGCCCCTCTTTTTCCTCTGTTTCCTCTTGCATTCTCTCCTGTTGCCTTCCTCCCCTTTTCCATGTCCTCTTCCCACCCTGTGAAGCACTTCTTTCTTCTCCCCCCACCACTCTCCATTGTAAATGTCTCTGAATTCTTGAGCCATTGTTGCAAATAACTTTAATTCATAAATTAAATTCTGTGTTGACTGTCCTGAGAATTAAGTCAGTTCTCTAGCTCTGTGCATAATTTCCAACTTTGCTGTAATTAAATGTAATCATAATGTAAATGTTATTTGCACCGTGTTACTTATTTAACATTTTTCCTTCCACCTTAAACTGTTATTTTAAGAGACAGAATACATATAACTTTAATATAATTTATTCTAAAGCTAGCTTAATCTGACCTATTTCACTCCTGAAAACCCTCAGCTTTCAGGCAAATGAATTATTGGATGTGAAGTTCTCTCTTAAATTTTTTCCTTAGTGATGTTAGAGACCTCTCTTGAAGCTTGTTACATTTCAGTTTTGTTTCTATTCTCATTCTTTGTAGGTCAACTTTCTACTCTACTTATAAACTTTTTTTGTTACTGATACTTCCTAGTGAGAGACAAAGGAGAGCCACAGAAGAGACACTGACCTCCTAAATACTACCTCTTGAATTATCTTTCTATAAATGAACCCCATTTATCGACATACAGTCGATGCCTTTATTTCTCACTTTTCTTCTGCCCTCTCCTATGGTTCTCTATCTGGCCCAGTAATTACGTTCAACCAAAACACATCTATGGTCATGGGGAAAGGGCAAAGAGCAAAATCGGTGTCTCCTCCTTCATGTGAGAGCCATAGCCATTAGGTAGGTGGGAAATCCTATCCAGAAGCCTTCTCCTGCCTGTTCCCAGGCCCAATGTTCCCAGTCTTGCCACAAAAGTGATCCATCTTCAACCAAAAGAATCCTCTCCCTCCAATTTGGCTAGTCTTGCTGCAGGGAAGAGCAGAGGTGACCATAAACCCATCCAGGTAGACACGGGAAATTAACTTCAGATTCATGTTTTCCGCAGAAATTATTACTATCCTTCTACATGCCAGTGTGGGGTTGAAAGTGGCTTCTCTTCTTTCCAGCTGTGTTTTGTAAAACAGCCGTGGTCACTACTGGTTACAGAGGGACTGCAGTCATCAGTATGTTTCATGTACTTTGAAGATACCTTGTGGGAAAATGTTTCTAAGGAGACCGAAAATGTCAATTTCTTTTTCACTCCAGTCGGATGTAACTGGAACCTTATGAGATCAAAAGAGACCATAACCAACAATGACCTACAAGAGACTTAAAAGCATAACACAGCTAAGTATGAGATCAAAAGAGACCATAACCAACAATGGCCTACAAGAGACTTAAAAGCATAACAGAGCTAAACTGAGTTTCAGGAATAACGTGAGATGTTTCAAAAGTTGTTCTTCAGTGTTTATTTGCATGCAGCAATGGAAAAAATAAACCAGCAGCAAATCCAAACCTCATCTCTTTCAGCCTGTTTTACCATTCCAGGGTGCCTGCTTGCAGGGAATTGCCTTTTGTCCGTGTTTAAGCTCTCTTCTCACTACAATGGCCCATTGGTTTTGAACATAATTCTGCAAAGCAAGAAGAGTTTACAGGTATTTTGATAGTAGTTAAAACAAACAAAAGAAGATCCCTCTGTGAGTTGTACCTTAAATCAAGGAGATACCCCAAAGTTTCTGACTTCTTCCTTTATTAAGGAAGAATAGTATTTTACTGTATGGGACAATGAGGAATGATGTAAATAATCATATTTATTTCAACTCAAAAGGAAAATAGTTCCATAATCATAGACCAGGAAACAATTTGTAATTATAATAATTACAGAAGTAATAGATGTAAAATTATACACAAGTTTCCAGCAGTGCATAAATCCAGTAGGCTGGGAATTTACTAGCGCTATGGGAGACATTCATTAAAACTTCTATATATTGGTATGATATACCATAATTACTTTGAGAAGAACAGTATCTCATTACAGATAATTACTCCCATTTCAAGCCACTTTAGGCTATTGAAATGAGCAAGGAGAATGCTAGGGGTGCTGAGTGTAACCCGGTGATGCATGGGTGTCACCACTACCTGTGAGGCGCTCCGTGGCACAAATGACCTTACGGCCTTGCGTACTGACTAACCGAAGGAAACAGATAGAAGGGGTTTTGGTGAGCATCACTCACATCCACCAATTTCCAACACGTATGTCAGTGGCATGCAAATATCTGAGCAACTTGAACGATCAGTTTCTTTAACTATATGTTTGTGACAACATCAAATTATCTGTACGCATCTTGTTCAACTGTGATAATAGGGGAAAATAGTCTAGAAGCTGTTTCCCATTCATGTGCCATTAATAAGCTATATCTGGAAGAGCATTATTGGGTTTCAAGAAACACAGTCGTTCTAAGACATGCTCTGCTAGAATAGTGGTACTAGCAATTTCAGTCTTAATGGTTAATTACATCACAGCCATGGGACAGTGGCTGAAGTAACTGGATAGACCTCTGGTCAAAATCTTGACCCAGAAATGTGAGGTTAGCTAGGTAGGACTATAAAAGAAATGAGCCTGAGAAAGAACTATCATAGTTTAAATGCATGCTCTTAAATACATGCTTTTACTTTTTTTGAAGTGGCAGTTCAAGGAGGTTGGCTGCAGTCACTTCTCTTTTTTTCTGGAATGGAAAAGGCTCAGGAGAGATAGAGATCATACCAGCTGAGTATCAAATGACCTGCATCCCACCTTAAGCTTGTTTGACCACAGAAAGAAAAAATAAGCATACAGTGCCAAATTTAACAAACCATAAAACTGTTGCCAGAGAGGAGCAGGTAATGTACTGCCAAACGCGAACCTACTGTCACCCTCGGGAGCCCGACATCTCCAGCCACTTGTAGGGACTAGGAGGGCTTCTACCTACAAGAGCTTTTTGCTAGGTTGCACAGTGAAGTGTTGCAATTCTAGTGTTAAAAGACCAGTTTCTGTGTTTCTGTGGGACTTGTTACAGCATATGTAAGGAAAACAGTTAGGTTATATGTATGGCTGTAGTACAGAGGGCTATTCCCTTACAAGGCTTGATTTGTCTGTGTTTTTAAAGTATCTGAATATCCTCCAGAAAAGTTGTAAGAAACAGTGCAAGATAATCCTTGTAAAGCATTGACAGGGAGAAGAGAAATTGCATTGCCCTGGTTTCTGTTAGACCCCCATAGCTTCAGCTCACACATCAAAATATTCTGATTGCTCCCACTTAGTTCTTTGTTGTATTGTAACATATAATACTTTGAATAGTATTTCAGCTATCTTTCCTCAGTATACACCTAGGCACATAGCATTTCATCAGACTTAAATTTAGTGCTTAGTTTCCCACCTCTAAAAGGAAAGCTTGCTGTATTTTTTAACATATTTTCTACACTTACCTCAGTAATATGTCTAAGAAAGTCAACAAAGGGCAGAGAGGTGTCAGATTTATCAATGCAGAAGTCACTGGATTCTAGGACTATTATATTTAATAAAATTATATTCAGAGTATGAAATAAATCACCTGGTGGAGCAGCTGTTTTATACTGAGCTAAGGGAGGCTAAAGAGAGTGTTGGTAGGTAGTAATAAATTAGAATTTGATTTTGTGCTAATATTACCTACAGAAAAAAAAAAAAAAAAAAAAAAAACAAAACCAACGATCTGTCCATAGTTCAACTGCATTACTATATGGAATGAAAAGTAGAAGTAATAAAATTACCCCAAAATGTGCTGAAAATACTTCTAGAACAGGATAATCAGTAAGTGTAGTTTAATTCTACTTCCCATCTGTTTTTACTTGCCATCTAATTCAGACTGTGTTTCCTGAGCAAAAACATGGTTTTCCCTGCCAGATCTACTAGAATGGGACACCATTAGGGACCACTTCATCTTCTACTGCTGACCAAAACCTGGTAATTCCTCTGGAGCCACAGAACATATCCTACACCTCCCCTGCCTCCACCCCAATGGATAGGGGAATACATAGAGAAAACCATAAAAGCACACTGTCAACTGAACTCTTGTGTGGTTTAGAGAATTCTACAGAATGGATGTGTTTGACAAACACATCCAAAGTTGAGAATTTTAACAAAAAAACCCCAAAAAAACAAACTAAAACCCAAAAGGAAGTAAAGAAGCCATGAAGGAAAGAGAGGCCCACCTTCACTTTTCTTTTTCTTACTGAAGTACAAAAAACAGAAGTTTTTTGTGATTGCAGACAGGAGAACATATTTTTTTCTCTTTCTACTCCAATTAAAATTATCAAATTGTAAATAAGGAAAAAGTACTACTGAAGAAATGGAAACCAATGTATTATATCTTGATAGTCTAGTTGCTCTGTGTGCTTTATATTTCTCCAGGACAACAATATCACAGTGTAACTGGCAGTTGAAAAATATCTTTGTAGGGAGCCTAAAATTTTTGTTTCGTTTTGGGGTGAACCCCAAAGAGAAAACTTCAGTCTTCAGGATTCATGAATGAGTTCAGAGAAAAAAACACAGTCTTTGGCAAGAGGGGAAAAAAAAAAAAAAAAAAGCAAAACAAACCCCAAAAAAACCTGTACACAGAAGAAGAGGAGAACCAAATCAGATAAGGAGAAAAATCATCTTTGATTTATACTTTATTTTGACTACAGAATAATGACAGGAAGTTCCTGAGCTGCTAAGAGTATAGTTCACCAAGGCAATGAAAATACCTTCCTTCCTTCAAACCTAAGTACATTTAAATAGCTTAAACAATTAAAAACCAATTAAACTAAAACACTTCCAGCAAGATCAGTTCAACCAGAAAGCAGCAATCTTTTGCTTTACTAGCAAAATACTGGTGAATGGTTCAGCTGAAATAACAGACTCCCATGGAAAGTTTCAGGTTTGTAGGAACTACAGTTTCTGCCCCCAAAAAACCCAAAGAAGTGGCAGTGCTTGGGCTTTGGTCCTAAAGCATATTCGATACCATGGTAACAACTTTATAGTACAGATGATTGAATTACAGCCTCTAGGAATCTTCCTTTTTCAATTACTGGTATAGATATAGCCAAAATGTCCAAGGGTGGTCCACATCTAAGCTCAGTGTTCTGGAAAGGCAGATTACGCTTATTACATGATGGACTTGCTGTGCTAGGATGTTACAGTGAGCTAATTCATTTGAGTTAAGCACATCTCTGTTTCTCTTAGTAAACAGTCTCAGTGAACTACTAATTCCATATAATCCCACTCATGACAAAAAATTTCACTTGCTCAAAATTAGACTCCCTCTGTTTCAGAGATATGTATGCAGTTTTTAAAAAGTCATGGTTTTTTCCCAGTCCTCTTTTAAATAGTGAGATGAGCCTTGCTCTGGGTGATTTTTCTGGAGTAACAGATTCTGACATTCTAATATCCTGAAGCTGTAAAATATTATATTCTAACATTCATCTGAATCTTTGCCGAGTTTCATCCCATTTATTCTGGAGGGGCACCCTTAGAATCACTTGACTTGTTCTTCCTGTTATACAGTGTTTATACTCTTCAAACAGTCTTATTCCCTTCTGGTAACCGACTTCTTGATGTGTGGTTGTATTGAAGTCTCTTATCATGCCACTACAAAAGAATCATTCTGTTGCTCCTCTCCAAAATTGGAATTCCTCCAATTTATTGAAATCTTTCTGGTGTTAATTTAATTAATATCGTTGTTTAGGTGGAGACTAGACTTAGACGAGAAAGAAAAGAGTAATTTTCATGGGCAATGAAAAAATGTTTCTGGGAATTTTGTCCTAAGTCATCATTTCTCCTTGGCTGCAACTCTGGTACACTATTTGACATCTTTCCTGGAACACCAGAGATGACAAATATTTCCATTCTACTGAATTTTGAATTTTTCATAGTGACTTCACTTAAAGTGTTCAGCAGAGGTGTTCTTCTAATTTTTGTCACACTTTTGTCATACAAAGAAGTGTGACTTCTCATCACGCTAAGATCAGTAATGTAAAGAGTTTCCATGTGTTCCTTGGAAGATGCTATTTTACAGTAAGGTAATGTATGTGTTGGCAACATATACACTGATACACAATCGTGATTTAGATAAAGTTTAGCAAGAGTTTTTTTCTCATCTATGTTTATGTTTTCCTCCATTTTATTTCACAAAACTGTTGCATAAGCGTCACAATAAAAAAAAAGCCATCTGTAAAAGGAAAAAAAAAAAAAAAAAGTAAAAAAAAAAGTAATGATACCCTTTTAGAATATAATTTTTTTTTCTTCTTCTGTGTACATGTGGATTTTAGTGACTGGTTCCTTTTTCATTCCTGACTATCTCACAAGAAGGAACAGCTCTGAGAACAGCAAAGTAATTCTGCAGTGGCAAAGGTGAAACTTCTCTCCAAATCTCATCTGACCTCTAGAAATAACAGGCTATTTCTATCAAAGATTGCAATTCAACCTTTCTTAATTTTAATGCACAGCAGCCAGAACTCTGGTGGTCAGTGGGAAGGTCCAGTCATCCCATCGTATCTATGAAATGGAAAAGACTGGACTGAATTGTACAATTAGACCAAAAAATAAAACCTAGTATGAAGGGCAGAGAGAACAAACAACAATGAAAACTGATGCCATCCTCCCTTGTTGCAATTCCCCCATCCCTTCAAAGTTTCTCAGGATGTTCTGAAGAAGCAGCGAAGGGGTAGCTGGCAAGCCTGCCGCAACGTATCAAGTGTAGAGTAAGAAGACAGAAGAGCTATCAGATATGTAAACAGTGTGTTTATATTTCTTGAGATGTAAATATCATTTATAAAACTTGTTGTCCAGAAGTTCAAAACCTAGTAAAGGACAGTAATGAACATCTTCAACACCAAACCACTAAATTAAATATGACAGTAATGGAAACCATTTAATGCAGTTCAGCTCTGCTTTGATGGCCATTTTAATTAGATTGCTGCTGTGCTGAACTGAAAAGCTGCTGACAGCATCAGAAAACCATGGCTTGCAATACAGAACCTCATAAGGTGTTGGTGGATCCCAATTTGCATGTATAATTAATGAGATACATCTCTCTGGACACCTCTTACAGGAGTGTAATTTGATTCAGATGTTGGGCAAACACATGGGTATTCACTGGCAACTCGCTGGCCTATGATCTGAGTACAAGGCCCTTTTCCTCTGATGGGCTCCAGCCTCTCCCTGATTACGGGGCTAATAGGTAACTGGTCTGTTGACATAAAAGTCCTATGTTTGTCACTGCACATGTGGACAAGAAGGTTAGATGAATTTTAATGTCAAAAGCAATCAAAATTCCAGCAGAACTAAAGACTTCCAGAAAAAATAGTATCCCACCCAATTTGTTTGATCTCATAATTAGGACATCATTCCTTCTCTAGCTTTCTAGAGAAGTAAGGAAGTTAAAGTCCAGCCTCCTTTGAACTCAAAAGGAAAAAAAGAAGGAAAGTGATTCTTCTGTGACTATATTACATGGATACTTTTGAATGGCTTTGAACTGGTGGGAGAAACAAAACTTAAAAGGCTTAATACCTCTAAAGGAAAACAGCACCATAACTTCAGCATTTCAAGTATATGTCTAGCCACTAACCTTTTAGAAGTACATACACATATTGCAATTTACCATGTAATATTTAACTGTCAAAAAGATTTGAAGTCAGTCTGGCTCAAAAGTTGAGGGATTAAAAACACAGAATTTCCTCCACCATCCTCTGTTACCCGGAAAGTTCTGGTATTGGCAGTCCACAGGCAATGGTTTTTCCTGTAAAACCCCTCTACTGCAATAAGCATGGTTTAAGGAACTCCATCTTTCTCCACACACACATAGGAAAGCAAAGATCAGCTCAGCAATAAATAAGAATGAGACTGAAAATAAAATGAGTAATTTCAGAGGGTCATTTATACCCCCAGTGCTGTGCCTTGTACTTGTCATCCAGCCTCAGGAAGGGCTCAGTAGAAATTATGAGCAAAGGCTTTTGGAGAATGAAGCTGGCCATACAGTAAAAGTGTTCAAAAAATATCCTGAATGATATTTCATTAAAAAGAACCATGGAAATATGGTATCAGCTGTTCATGCAAATGAGAATCAAGTCCATTTCAAATGCAGTATAAATAGCAAGAGCTTCAAACTTCCCGTCAATACTGTCTTATGGAAGATACTGGATAAAATGTCCAAAATAAATAGCAACATACAGAAAATCATCGGGAAAATTCTGTTAAAGCTGTCTCATAAAACAGCAACAAAGGAAAGTGTCATGAAATTGCAAAGCTGGAAATGGGAGACAATGCAAAGAAGTTGTTGACTTGCTTTTTGAATACAACACATAATGAAGTTGTGGAACTCCTTGTCGTAAGATACAGAGAGCTAGTTAGGATTCAGATAAAAGGATCAGGCTTTTGTAGTTAACTAAGTCCCTTAAGGCTCATGAGATAAATCAGAATACCATACCATACATAAGGAAAGAGGGAAAAAAACAGAATAACTACCCAATATGTATAATCAAATGCGGTCTATACGATTTACTGGTCTGAGCGACTCATTATTGCTCCTTGCCCCTCAGTAAGGTCCACAGCCTGTAAAGGTCTTTCATCTACAAGCCTGCATTCAGTGCATGGGTTTAGGTTGTTTAATATTTCATTTCGGGCCAGGAGTGCACTTCTGAAGCAAATGTCCCCTTCATCTCCAGAATCCTACTACATACCTCCTTCTGTGACTAGCGACATCAAGACCCTCTCCATTTTTATGGAGTGCACTGGACAGTACTTGACTGTGGCCGTGTACCTATCATCCCAAGTTCCACTACCTTGCAAACAGACTTCAAGAAAAGACATGATGAGGGAGTCTTCGGTGCAGATGGCAATGGGGGCCAGTGAGATGAACTGCTTGGGTATGCTCTGGGCAGCAGGTTAAACACGTCCATAGTGCGTTAAGAAAAATAGTTATCTTTTGGAGACGTATTGGGGCAGGAGCTCCAGCTTTTGCATTTTCCAGATCAAATATCCTGTTTATAAAAGGCAACACTGACATCTTGCTGGCAACTTGCCAGGTACCACAAATCTGATTATTTTGTCTATTGGCCCCTCTCATTTACTCTTCTTTCTTCTCTTTCCGCATTCATTGTCTTTCTTCTCGTTCATTTGCACATGCCTCTGCCAGAAGCCTCTCTGCTTTCTGATTTTCTTTCCTCTTTTCCATTCACTGTGCTTCTGCAGAGGATGCAAAGATGAAGGAAATGTGTGATGTAAACAGGTCACTATAACATGACCCTCAGAAAGAAAGGGAAGGAAGTAGCTGCTCATTTCAAGAAGGGAGCAGTAATTATTGTGCTGTGAGTAAAACTGAAGTAAAGGCTTGAATTGCCTTGTAATCTTTCTTTAACATAAAAGAATTTGTGCACAGCAACTGATATTTTCCTTGTATAAAACCCTAGATCTTCCATTTATGTTTTTGCCTTATCTCTTCATCTTTCCCAATCCCTCCCATTTGAGTTCTTCTGGCTTCAGGTCTGTTGGATAAGTAATAAAACATCTACATGAAGTGCATTATAAACCCAAACAAATATCACCTGAATTACCAAAAGGAGTAAGGTATGTGTGATCATTAGACTAGCAGCTGAAAACACCGTTCAGCTAAAAGCTGTGTACATTATACCATTGATGTAATTTATTTGAGCACTTAGATCCACATTTTGACCTGCATCTCAGACTGGAGGAGGGATTACTGAAAGAGATGAACCAGCATGGGAGAGTATTGCATAAATCCTTACATTATTACAAGGAAATATTTTAGATTTGAAATAATCTGTCAGCATAATTTAAAAAAAAAAAAAAAATAAATAAAGCAGAGAAGAATGCAAACGTCAGGCTGCTGTACTTCAGATTTCATCAGTTTGTACCTTGGCTATCTAAACTAAAACTTGGTCATTATTTAATTTACTTTCTTTGATTTAAATTACAGTCTTTGCATGGAAGGAGTAATTTATAGTAGTGTTTCACGAGAAGATTTTTGCTCCCCTTATACCTCCTTTTTCCAAGAAGGATTTCCCTCTGTAGGCTGTTTTAGCTGGAGAAGCTGTGTAACTTGGATTATCCCTATCAGCAACTGAAGGGGCAGGTGGCAACAAGGCGAACGATGAGGCAAATGCACTTGACAGATGCACACTTGAAGAAGGTCACACACTGTTAATCCCAATAAATTAAATGACTGACAGTCTAGGGGACTGAACAGGAGTGTTAATCCCAAAGAAAACAAATTACCAACCCTATATGAGCACGTAGTTAGAAAACAGGGATGAGTGCACTTTCTCTGCCTGGAGGAGAATGGGGGCAGACAGTAAGAGGGTTTTGTGGCCTGCAGAGGCAAACCAAGAACTTCAGCGGGAACAGGCTGTAAAACAGAACAAGTATGATCTGAGACATCCCCTGCAAAAAGCTCAGCAATCATCCCTGTCAGTGCCACTCATGTTTGCAGGCAGACACTTTGGAAAAGAGGACTGAAAATTCACCTGCCTCAGAAGGTGACCTCCACCTCTCAGCTGCTTTTCCCCAGCAAGTGCTGACCTGTTGTAAACTATACTCCAGTAATGTTTTCTGAAGCAATACAGAAGTAGGTGGCAGTAGTTTGTGGGGTTTAGCACTTGCACATTTAGTTTGGGTTGGTTTTGGAGCATTTGCAACAAACAAGGAAAACCATCTACATTTAGCATTTAGCATAGGATCTAATCATGTAACCACAAGCCAGGAGATGAATACTTGTTGATCAATATATACATATACTATATACTACAAGGCATGTTTTAGTAAGCTGTTTTGTCACATTGACATAATTAAAGGAAGCTATAAAAGCCCTGAGCTATGAATTGTCTATTTTCTGTAAATGCTGCAAGCCTATGCAAAATTCAAGAAAATCATAGGCTTTCCAGTTGATTATGGTGAATTATGAGTATTCCACATCTGGTAAATGCCCTTCAAGCTAAACTGTTATTTAACAATTTTATCAAAACTGAATCTGTTTTCTACTGACCAGTGTTAGTATGTTGGTAAATTTAATGCCTAAGATTGCAAGAAACCGAGAAACATAACCACAGATGTAAACATATCTCTGTGTGTGTGGCCCCAAATACACATACTTTTTCAAGTGGCAACATTGTCATATGACGTTTAAAGATAAACAGCTATATCCTTTTAATGTATGTTCAACACCAGTACCAATAGAAGGTCATCTTTTAAAAAGCTTTAAAAAATCCATTAGTGATGAGTACCTAGAAATTATTGCATATATGGGTATTGAGAGGTATAGCAAAGGAGAAAGATGGAGTAACGCATGTCTTTGGCCACCCCATTGGCCTAGTTAGTGACTGGTTCATTATGGCCGATAAAACACTCATGGCCTAAGACTTCCTTCAGTTGGATGGCTTTCTCCTGCTTCTTCATCTCTCCTTCACACCTTGCACTGCCAGTGGGCTCCTGCCCATAGTGAGGGCATCTTAGTTTGAAGGGTTTTCCCCTCACACTGCTGAAAGAAGACAAACCACTATACTGGGCTGACAGCAGCTCAGCCAACAACCAGCAAATCCCAGCTGTGGCAAAGTGGACAGCCCAGTGGAGCCCCAAGGGTCAGTGTCAGCCCATGCTTTCTTCACTGCGTTTGCTTACAAAAGCACATGAAAGGGAAAGAATTGGGCAGTGGCTGTCTCTAGTCATGCATGCAATTGGTAGCAAGCAGAGGACAGTAGATTAGACAAAATGTGTAACCTATGATCCCCACTCCCTGCCTCAGGATAAGGCTTACAGAAGGTTTTTGTTGACAAGGTATAAGTACACTGGGAGAAACTGTCCATTTCGGTAACATGTTTCCTATGAGAATCTCAGAGAAGTCTACAGATATTGATTAAGCTTCATAATGCCCCTAAAGTATCTCAGATTTCTGTTCTTATATAACAGATAAGTAGCCTGAAGGGTAGAGAGAAATTTTGCCCAAGGTCATACAATGAGACATTGACAGGATTAGAAGTAGGTCTCAGGAATCATGGTATGAGCCTTGCTTAAATACACTGCCTCTCAAGAGCAGGAGTGCATACACTGCAATCACGGTTTACAGTTCCCAAAGCTTTCCTATATGAAATATGCTATAACAACAGACAGAATGGAGAAGAAAATGTGCAGTATAATGCAAAGGCACTTTATGAGATTGTGAGAGGGTTTCCAGCCCAATTGTTTTTATTCCTTTTGAATAAGAGGGAAAGACTGGGGGGAGGGAAAAAAATAAAAAAGAAAAGAAAAGAAAAAAAAAAAAAGAAAAAGAAAAACAATCGAACAGTTCTGTTCCAGCTAATAAATGACAATAAGAATTGGGAAAGGACATGTCACTTTCATCTGCCACAATTTTTCCTTTATTTGCCAAACATCATACCTAGGGAAACATGAATGATATGAGGATATCTATCTTCCTGTTCGTGACAGAATTACCTTAGGCAATTTCCAGCTAAATTGCCAGAGCTGGTTGAAATGTTTTCGTGAAAGAAATTGAAAATGTTTGCAGAATATTTTTATACCTGTATAGAGAATTAAAGTGGATGTACTGTTTTTTCCTTGTCCCTTATATCCTTTCTCCTTCCACTCTCCCCTTTCCACTTGCAAGTTGCATGAGAGAAGATAAAAGGAATGAAGAAAGTGAGGATAAAGAAAAAGAGGATTTGGATAAAAAAAAGGGGCATAGGATTTTGAACTTTATAACAAGCAGTCAAAAAAAAACCCCAAACCTCCAGAAATGAAATATTCCAGAAATTAATGCCTTGAAGTCATGTTTTTCAATTAGATTCATACCTGAACCTGGCAAAAAGTATCAGGCTATTTTAATCTCAAGCCAAAAATGTAGATCAGTAATGTTACAAGGTTTCTTTTTCTTCCTATACAGAGTTTCCAGAAAATGATTATTTTGATAATACAATAATAGTGAACATTTTGCTGTTACACTCTTCATTATGATTATTGAGTGTTATTCCCTTCTTAAATTTAAATGTAGATTCTTATCCTAAAATGTACAAAATGTATATTAAAGCTTATGAATTGAAAGAACTTCTACCAATGCTTCCAAGTTTTTGCAAATGATGAATGGGATTCACCACTCTATTAAACCTCTATAAGAGAGCGATGAATCAGGCCCAGTGTTTTAAATAAGGCACCGTTTCTGGAAACTGCAAGCAACGTCTGCGGATCTGACTTTGGCTAAGTCCGTGAGTGATTTCCATTAGTTATAAGACCTCCCAGCCTGCAGCCTCCCGTGGGGCTGGATGCTGCCTTTATGAGGGACTGAATCTTGCTGGCATCATGTTGCAGGATCTCTCACCGAGCAGCAGCTAGTCAGTGCTCCACATTCTCCACTGCTCTCCAGCTATGTTCAGGTATTCCAACAAAGTAAGCTGCAATCAATCTGCAGTGCCATATTAGGTTCACGGCTTCTTAGGGATAGTGCAGGGGAGTGGGACCTAAAGGGTAGTGGGCTGCAGTGATACTCCTGCTCCCTCCTGCCCTTGTATTTCCATATCCAATTTCATTATTTGTGTTATTTTCTATTCAAGTTTGCCCAAAAGCACTGCAACAACTGTTGCCTCTTTATTTTAATCAACTGGAGTAAGGAAATTCTTCAAATCCCTAGACCACTTGCAAAAAAAATTACTTTGAATTACATATTTATTGTATCACTTGTGATAAAGTTGTGAGGACCACCAAGAGGACTAGATATTGGAGCAGATGATGTAGGATGAAAGACTGAGCCTGCTAGGAGAAGAGAAGTCTAAAGGAGATCTAATCACTGTCCTCAGCTCCTTAAAGGGAAGAACACGGAGAGTCAGACTCTTCAGACCCTTCCCAGAAGTGCAAAATGAAAAGACAAGAGATGACAGTCAGACATTGCAGGGAAGTTTCAATTGGATGCAAGGAAAATATTCACAGGGAGGGTGGTTTGACGCAGGAAGAGATTGCCCAGAGAGTCTCGATATCTCCATCCTTGGAGGTTTTCAGAGCTCGACAAGGAATGGCCCTGTGCAACCTGCTCTGACGTTGAAGTAGTCCTGCTTTGAGCAGGGGCTGCACAAGATGACCTCCAAAGAGTTCTTTCAATGTAGTTTATGCTGTAATGATCCTATAGGAAAGCACCTGAGCATCATTCTGAAGCTGAAAATAAGTAAAGGTAAATACTCTTTTGAAGTCCCCTATGTTTTCCACTTATAGCATGAATATAATTTCTTGCAAAGAGCACAGTAGTAGAAGTTATTTTGTAAAGTATTAGAAGGAACAATAAAGGTCTTACAGCTTCTGCGTTTACTAAGCCCAAGCATTACCTACATGGTTTTCAAAATAGAGATTCACAAAGCAAAAACTTTGCCACTTTGAAACTTTCCTTGACTACCATCACCTTTTATTTCTAATCAACAGAAGTAGCTTATCAAAACTTATCAGTAAAACAGGTAACAAATCCCCATGCAAAATATAATGCAAGCAGGGGTTAATTACAAAAAGAAAAGGTGAACTTGCAAAGCTGTCCTTATGGAAATCCCCATCCCTCACTCTGTAAATGAGAGATTCGGAAGCATCACCTGCAGTTTTGGCTATCAATCAGCTAAGCTGTACACTGCTTTCCAATTACTGCAAAATCTGTAGTCAGAAAGGTTTGGAAGGCAGTGCTCAGTAAGACTTTCTTAAGAAAGAATATTCTGGAACTATGTAGGGGGAAAATTGGGATTTGGATAACTGAAAACCCATCTATCCCAGGCTGTTAAAAACCACGCCCCAAAGGGCATCCACCAGAGGTTTTATCTAGATATTACTCCAAGTGCTCATAGGGAAGAATTTATTCTGCTCAAAGATTTTTATTGCCATTGCTAGTATCATTCCTGTAGCCAGGAGGTGGCAGGAGATACAGGATATTGACAGGGAATAACTGGAATATGAGGAAGCTCAGGAAAATATGATATGAGCTGCAGGTGGGTAATGAAATCTTTGGGCGGGAACTCTGGCAGAATTATTACTTTATATTATTCCTAACCTTAAATAACTTACAAATGACAGCCACTGTAATACAAACTATCTTTCTCCCATGTGACATGCTCCTAGATTCTAAATGCAGAAGAAAGTAAGATTTAGTAAGTAATTTTCTAGCTCAGACTCTCTTTTCCTTCATTACACGTTAAGCTCCTCTGTTCTACTAGCTAGGATATAAACAGAAATATCAAGCCTAGCTCAGGGTTTTGTGTAAAATTAAATATAAGGTGGAACTGGTCAGTCCCACTAGAAATACATAAGACTGGGTAGCCCTGAGGGTGTACAGAACCTTAAGTGACCTAGAGTCTGAGATGCTTCTCATTGATATTATCCTGCATTCATGCAAATCCGTGAACATGGATTCATGATGTGAATTCATCAGTAACTTTACTGCTGATTTATTACTGATTTATGAAAAGAGAAAGGTCCCCAGTTGGATTTAAATGGCCTCTAGGAGCTCCTTCTTATGCCCTCTGCTATAGGGCAAGCAGGGTGAGAATTCACAACACCTGTATCACTCTCAGGGGACAGCAAAATCTGGGAGAATGTATGAACTTTATTGTCCAAGTGCTTGTTCTTCTGGGTTGAGGACAGTAAACTATGGCCAGTAACTCTTTTAATCCCCTCTTAGGTTGCTTAGTGCTCTCCATACCCATTCTAGCCGGAGGCAAGGTTTCAACATGGGGGTCATTTCAATGGGATGTTTCTTTACTTGCAGCAGCCCATACAAGTTAAAATTAAATTCTGACTCTTGTTAGCATTTCTGCTTACTCAAGTGTATTATCAGTGTTTATTGTTGGCCTTGTTCCACACATAGCACACCAATGAGATTGGCTGTTGGCAAAAAAGTAGAAAAATGACAGTCTGAGGAAGGCCTCTGTCTTGGACATAGAATCATAGAATCATAGAAAGGTCTGGGTTGGAAGGGACCCCAAGGATCACAGAGTTCCAACCCCCCTGCCACAGGCAGGGACACCAACCTCCAGGCCTGGACCTACACGAGGTTGCCCAGGGCCCCATCCAACCTGGCCTTGAACACCTCCAGGCATGGGGCATCCACCACCTCTCTGGGCAGCCTGTTCCAGCACCTCACCACTCTCTCCGTAAAAAACTTCCCCCTAATATCTAATTTAAACCTTAGACATACTACAGTCTAAGGAATTATGATTGAAAAAGAGTATTCTTATGCCATATAAACTGTTCTATTGCATATATTTGCATATAAGTGCATGAATGTGCAGTCATGCTTATTTGTTAAAATCACACTAACTTAAAATCCTAAATCCCTGTATAGCCCTGCCTTTATACAGCTTTACTCCTTTTCAGTTCCTCCAGACAAGAAAATAAATAGGATTTTGCTAGGCTGATATATATCACTCCTCAATCACCTGCGCTCAACCAGTTGTCTCTGTTTTCACAGGAGATAAATAAAGGACTTTGGACTTGCCTTAAGTATCCTCAATCACATCTCTGTTCGATTCAGTGCTTTACACATCACAGCTCTCACTCTTTCTATCCCCAGACTGTAAAACGTTTCCTTTGGGCTAGAGTTATTTTTCCTCACAGTAGCTAGTATGGGGCCATGTTTTGGATTTGAGCTGAAAACAGTGCTGATAGCACAGGGCTGATTTCGTTACTGCTGAGCAGGGCTCACACAGAGCCAAGGCCTTTCCTGCTCTCACCCCACCCCACCAGTGAGGAGGCTGGGGGGGCACAAGGAGCTGGGAGGGGACACAGCCGGGACAGCTGACCCCGACTGACCTAAGGGATATCCCACACCGTATGGCGTCATGCTCAGCATATAGAGCTGGGGGAGGAAGGGGAGGACGTTCAGAGTGATGTCATTTATCTCCCCAACTAACCATCCGGTGTGATGGAGCCCAGCTTTCCTGGAGATGGCTGAACACCTGCCTGCCCATGGGCAGCAGTGACTGAATTCCTTGTTTTGCTTTGCTTGCATGTGCGGCTTTGGCTTTACTTATTAAACTGTCTTTATCTCAACCCATGAGTTTTCTCACTTTTACCCTTCTGGTTCTCTCCCCCATCCCCCTGGGGAGGAGTGAGCGAACGGCTGTGTGGGGGTTAGCTGCTGGCTGGGGTTAAACCACGACACTTCCTAAGGAGAAGACAATGTTGCCTCAGTACGGGTGGACGTAACAGAAAGATTTTGCAGGAAGTTTATAGCTTGCACTTTAGATAAGCTTTCCCAGAGGATTTAATCTCTTTCACGTTCTTCAGACTGCCTGTAGTACACACCTGCTCAGTTTAACAATTTCCCATTGTTCTGATTTTAGACCATTTCAAAGCAAAGATATCTTGATAAGCATGTGTATTCAATACACATAGCTAAGACCTATGTTTAAAAAATTACAGTTGTCATTGGAAGTCCACCTCTTAATCAATGTTTGTCAGTATTATGTGATAGAACAACTCTGCAGACATTTATTGTTCTAATTATTGATCAGTAGTACATTATTCTCTGATCAATCCTTTTGTAAAAGGGAAAATAAGCGTTATGTAGCGTGCCTTTATTTGGGAACTTTAATGTTATTGTCAATGGCATGTTATTGAAATATGCTAATGGATTTTTCTTTTCAAGTCTTGAGTCTGAATAAAGGTTTCCATAATGAGTTTTTTTAAAATCACATAGAAAGCATCAGACAATAAATAAGGGTAACATTTCTGCTACCATTTTCTCTTCTATTGTTGTGACAAAACTATGAGGTTTCTTAGACTTTCTGGGCTAAACTTACAGTAGCTTTCCTGAAACTGATTTTGTCCAAGTTCTGGGCTCATTTTAATCTATCATTTAACTATTCAGTTCTAGTGTCTGCTGTGGAGCTGCCTAGTATAATACGGAGGACAGAATATAGGTCTTTGGTCCAAATAAGGATTTGCATTTAAAAATATGGACGTGTTTAATAACTATTAATAGGAGGAAAAAAGAGAGATTGGGGGGGGGGGGAAGTGTGTGGGGGGGGGGGGGAAGTAATAAACAAAAAAACCCACACCATGGATGGAGGGGCTCTTGGCTTATTCCATGGGAGACTGGATCTGTTTGCTTAATTTGATATATAGAGGGGAATCTCATATAATCTCTTTTTAATATTCCAGGAAAGGTTTTGACTGTCTATCAAGGTATTCTTATCAGTCAAAAGGTCTCCTTTTTTCCTCCTTTTGAATTAAAATAACTAATGACAGGTAGCAGCAAAGCTTTGAAGACAGAAGTCGCTTCAGTCCTTTATATTTAGAAATACCTCTCCCTTCATATGCTTATTGAGAAAGTTCAAAGAAATTCAAAGCACAAAAAATGTTGACATCTTGAGGGTGTGATTTACTCCTGGCTCCTACACTGATCGGCTGTCAGGCTCAGAAGATGTTTGTAGCTGTGATTTTTAAGGCACAAATTATCTGCAAAGTCTACCAAAGACTCCCAGGTAAGAGGCGAGAGAGGTGGAGGGGCTGGGCAGGGACTGTGGAGCAGAGGATGAGGACAGGCAGGGAAAACCCGGCAGGAGACTGGTGACTTTTAAATATCACAGCTGGTTGGAGGAAATAGTAGATAACAAGTCACTTCCAGACAATTCCACTGTTCTCAACAAGCTATTGCTATAACTTTCTCTTAGTTGGAAAGGGTTGAAAGGTGTTCTTAAAACTTTATCTCTGGCTCTGTGGTGCTGGAACAGGCTGCCCAGAGAAGTGGTGGATGCCCCATGCCTGGAGGTGTTCAAGGCCAGGTTGGACGGGGCCCTGGCCAACCTTGTGTAGGTCCAGGCCTGGAGGTTGGTGTCCCTGCCTGTGGCAGGGGGGGTGGAACTCTGTGATCCTTGGGGGCCCTTCCAACCCAGACCTTTCTATGAATCTATGAATCTATGAATCTAATGAACAACAGCATCATGTATGTGGCTGAAGTCTGAAGAGTTGTGCCAGATAGTCTCAACAGGGTATGTTTCTTAGTGCCTGGTTTGTAACATGAGTTATTGACATGAAGTTTATCCAATATGGGAAGAGCTGCATAAATTGGCCCTTACAAAAAAAGGAACCTCATCTTAGAAATCTGAATGAATGATTCGGAGAAGGACTCCAGAAGAGAGCAAATACCTGGATGGTGCCTGCATTCTCCTTTGCCAAGGTCTCTGGTAAGCTGGGCGTGCTGGGTAAACCTCTGTGGCTTGCTGCAGAAATGGCCTTTCTGTCACAGCCCTCCCTGGGCACTGCTTCGCCCTGAGAAACTGCCGTGCTGCCGTGCAGTGCGGCGCCCGCGTAGCCAAGGCTGATTGGTGCTTCAGCTGAGCCAGACTGCTCTGGCACTGGCTTCCTCATAGTGCATTTACCAGTAATTCTCAGTGCCCTTGAACACCCACCCCAGGAAAGATCCTTATGCTTCTTGTTCACATAGGCTGTTAATCTATAAAAAAATGCATGCCTAAGCAAGCAAAATAAATTCATCTTTTTTTTTTCTTCCCCTACTTTGTCCCTCCCCAACTTCTTTCTTTCTTTCTTACCCTCCAATTCTTCCTTTACCTCTCATTATTTCCCTCAAAAATTCCCATTATGCAAGTATTCAGCATATGGCAAGTGTTACCCTGGAAATCCCAAACACCCACACACCAGCAACCAGGCGAAATTAAATCAGAGCAGGCAAGAGAAATGATGAAAGTTTCAGTCAGTGAATGCTTATAGGGAAGTCGCAGATACCTGAAAACGTTCAGTCTGAAGAAAAGATGAAAGAAAAAACAGAGTTTACAAACAAGTAAATGAATGTTGTGAAAGAGAAATCTATTAATCTGCAAAACCAGCAGAACTGAAGCTGCAACCTACATCATCACAAGGAAAATGAATGTTAAGTATTTGCTCAAAGGGAAAAAAATATCCAGGAAAATCATATTCAGAGCAAATCACTTGTCAGAAGCTGCCTCATGAACTCCTTTTAAGGTAGCAATAGATTAAAATCTTAAGTGGACAGAGTATGTATTTTTATCTGCAACTGGCAGATACTGGTGACAATGGCAGGAAAACATCAGTCTTTTCTGCAGCAGGATGTGCAGGCAATTTTTTAGAATCCTTTTGAGCATTTCTTAGCTGCTGAAGGGACCTAGGACATTGCCAACACACCCTTGAACTACCCTGGTTTTTTTCCTATATGACTCAGTAGCTGCTGAAGACAAAATGTCCTGGTTTCAGCCAGGACGGAGCTAGTCTTCCCTTCAGCAGCTCCTGTGGTTTGGATTTAGTATTTGAAACACGGTGACAGCACGCTGCTGGTGTTGGTTGCTGCCGAACGATCAAGGACATTTTGCAGTTTCCCAGGTTTTGCTGATGTGCCGGTGCAAACACCTGGGAGGGCACAGCCAGAATAGTTGATCCAGACTGGCCAAAGAGAGTGTTCCATACCACAGACGGCATGGCCGGTGTGGTGGCCATTGCCCTTGGGCTCTGGTTCCTTGTTCAGTTTGTGTTCTGTTCATGTTCCATTCTTGTTACCTTATTTTTGGTTTATTTCATTCAGGCCTGTTTGTTCGTTCATTCGACTGTTCCCTCGCCCTCTCTCTCTGGAACTTGCTGTTCTGGGATGGCTGCGGGGGAATATCCCTGCTCCCTGGCTGCTGCTCGGGACGGGCTGTGTCGGTCCTCAGGTGGTGAGAAATTGTGCATTGTTCACTTTATTCTGTTATC
>KL280709.1:10325-21043 GCA_000699545.1 Podiceps cristatus | reverse complement strand
ACCCATCAAATCCATAGCTCTCCAATTTACATACGAAATCAGCAGTTACACTTGTGATTGAAATTACAGCAGCGATAAAAATATGAACCGTGCTGATGGATTTGTAACATAAGCAAATATTTTTGTTAAATCAGTATCTCAGAGTGTGCAGTTAAGCTAGTGTTCAGTATTTCTGGTGTTAGAGCAAATATTTCATGTTTATCATAAAACCTGTATGAGTGGGATGTATATCAATGATACTTATGTACCACATTGCAAATAATGTATAAGGAAAATTTATTTATTTTTAAAAAGCACTAACAACTAAATATTCAGAAGTAGACACTGGATTTTTGCTTCTCTTACTTGAGACATACACGAGTGATTTCCTCCTATACAGTTAAAACTAGTAGAAGGTTCTTGATGGGCCTGAAATTTAGCCCTGGACCATTATTCACCGTCTTTAGGATGGAACTGTTTGAACTTCATAACAGTTAAATAGTAGGTACAGTATTCTTTAGAGGGGATCAAGAGCTATTAAAAGATTGAAAACTTAAAAAATCAAGTGGATATTGATTTGGATAGCCTTGTTTTAAGTTTTGATGGTACATATTTTTAAAAAACCTAAAATAAATCCAATGGTGGGGGGGGGGGAAGTGTGCATAGCTGAATGATAGAAGGAAATATGCTATGCTAGAGGAAAACAGCACATGCAGCTGCCTTTTTGGTCTGGACAGAAGTGGTGCTTGTGCTTCACTGTGCTGCTGATGTGTCTGAAAAGTCAGAAAGTATCACATGGCTAGTTGGTTTCTGTTCAGTAAGGAGCACCATGACTGATAATGTCTTGTCCTGGTTTCAGCCAGGACGGAGCTAGTTTTTGTCTTCAGCAGCTCCTGTGTTTTGGATTTACTGTGTGAAACGTGGTGCCAGCACACTGCTGGTGTTGTTGCTGCTGAACGATCAAGGACATTTTGCAGGTTCCCAAGTTTTGCTGATGTGCAGGTGGAAACACCTGGGAGGGGCACAGCCAGAATGGTTGATCCAAACTGGCCAGAGAGCGTGTTCCATGCCATAGACGGCATGGCTGGTGTAAGGGAGGGTCAGCCATTGCCCCCTGGCTCTGGTTCCTTGTTCTGTTCACTTTCTGTTCATGTTCCGTTCTTGTTACCTTATTCTTGATTTATTTAATTTGGGCCTGTTTGTTCGGCTGTCTGTTCCCTCGCGCTCTCTCTGGAGCTTGCTATTCTGGGATGGCTGCGGGGGAACATCCCTGCTCCCTGGCTGCTGCTTGGGACAGGCTGTGTTGGTCCTTGGGTGGTGAGAAATTGTGCATTGTTCATTTTATATATTTTAGTATCCTTTTACATTATTATTATTAATCTATTTTTATCTTTTCCTTTCCTGTCCTGGTAAAGTGTTTTTATCTCAACCCGTGAGCTCACTCTCTCCAATTCTCCTCCCCAACCCACTGGGGAGGAGAGGGATGAGCGAGCGGCGATGTGGTCCGGTTACTGTTTGGGTTCAAACCACAAAATGCCCACAGAATGTTTTCTATATATTCAATAATCTATTTTTATTTTTTGTAGGTAGCAATGAATACTGAAACTTCTTGCTTGCAGAACTGTATCGGCTAGCCTGTTCCTGACATCTTTTAGATCTCCTTCCTAGCTTACTTTTTACCAATAATACCAGGAATATCTGATTGGTGGGACTGGGATACTACATTTGGAATAACTGAAGTATAGTTGAGAATCTAAAGCTTTTTTCTTTTTTTCTCTTCATCAGCTAGTTCTGAAGTAGGATAGATGAATTCATATGTTTCTTTTTTTGTTGTACTGTAAGGCACATTGAGCATTAGGAGAGAGGACAAGACAGAAAGGGGTGGCAACCCACTGAATTTCACCTGCCTCTTCAGTGCGTGCATCGGTCTACATTTGTCAGGATGCTTTCCAAAGTTACTTGATGCTATGAAACAATGCTTAAAAAATGCTACACAGGCAAAAAAAATGCTGATACTTACATTTTTGTTGATCTGTACTTTCTGATTTTCCAGATATACAGTACAGATGTCCATTATATTAAAAACGAAAACATTTATTAAGTGTAGCCATTCTAACTGGTTTTGAATCGGGAGAAGATGCAAATTCTCCACATAGCCTCAGGCCAAGCTCTGTTTGAAGAAGTATGAGTAGGTGATGTTTTCATACAGATCTTTTTTTTTATCCCACTTCCCTGAGCCAACTTTTCTTTTTCACCTCTTAGTCATTCTTGGGAAAACACTGACAATTATACTGAATTCTCATGTGAAGAACTCTTCTGTAGTGAACTCGCTTACTTGTTGGTTGAAAATCATTGCTTTTTATTCTTATACTACTTTTTTTTTGGTAATTCACTTGAAAAATCTTTTGTTCCCTTAAAAAGAGATGAAGATGTTTGTGATGCTTACAACTTTGTCTTTAGTTCTGAACTTCCATTTAGCAAGAGAAATGACTGAAACAAAACAATTGAGTCTAGAAAACAGTCTTGTTTTAGTACGAAGTCAACTATGTGTTTCAAATAAACATTTGAAACTAAGAGCTTATATAAGGAACAAAAGTTTCCACCCAGTGTGATAACGCAAAAGCCAAAAATGTTTGTCGTGAAACTCCTGATTTTGTAGGAGGTTCCTCAAACCGTTTCTAGAATCTCAGCACTTCCAGGTTGCTGTTCCTAGAAACAGTGCTGTTGCAAAAGAAAAGATGAGTGACAGCAAATTCAGCCTGGCAGCAAGTGACGTGGTTTTTACCCCATCACCATTTGATTATTCACATTTACAATTCAACTGAAATATGTATAGGTATTTCTGAAAAAGTTTAAATTATACTTGGTCAACTTATATTTACAACAGTTAATGTATTATCTATTTTTTTTTTGTAATTTTGATATATACAGTGAAGGAATTTCAACAAAACTGCAGTAGGATTTCTGACTTGCCATTGCTCTCTTCTGTATCTAATCGTTAATTCACTGTATGAAATTCTGCTGTTATATTTAAAGTGTTATCATATTTCCTTAACTTCCCTTGTTCATGATCATATAATTTTATTCTTTTTTCCTTTAGCCTTTGTTTTCATGCAAACCTTGTTCAGTACTTATCAGTCATTATTGTTCTAGAGAGGTTTTTTAATATTTTATCACAATACTGTGTCTTTTGTCTCATATTCAGTAATTCTTCTTTCATATTACCTCTCTCAAAAGGAAATTAATCTTTTTCAAAGCACTGTTAGCCATACCAGGTGCAGCATGAAAAGGATAATACACTTCAGCATTTTATTTCCCAAAGTAATAGTAATTACTTCCATACAGTCAAAAACTCAACTCCACAGTTCGTCCTAAGTTTTGGTTCCCTGAGCACCCGCTATACAAATATATTAATTTTCTTTTCAACTCTTTCATTAAGTGAACCAACTAATTCCCTATGAAACAAAACTTTATTGCAATTCTGGTGATGATTTGCTGTTAGGATTTCATCAGTAACTAGAACAGGTGAGATTTATTTCCTTTGCTCAGCCCTCACATTAACTAAGCTATTATAAACTGAAGAAACATCAAAAAAGAACAATTGTGTTTTAAAACCAGAGCCTCAAATGCTATGTAATGAGAACATGGCCAGTTTGCAATGAAGGAACTAGCCACATCCAATATGGAAAGTGTAATTTTGTATTTGTTTGTTTGGAGATGATATGTTTAGCAGTATGAGGCTGGATGTCATTTCTGGATTTATAATTGTGTATACAATATTTTAGTGAACTTCAAAACTGTACAAACTGAATTTGTGTGCAGTGTCAAAATCTAATTTATGTTTGTATGCATAAAATTGCATATAACATTCAGAAATAACTCTCATTCTCCAATATAGACACTGTAAGCTTATGCTGCTTTGTAAAGGAATAATTGCTATGTATTGGATACCTGTAGCTATAATTGCTCTCTGTTCCTTTGTATTTATCTGTCATTGTTCTATAAGTGTAATTCCTGAAGTCTTCGAACCAGGTTATTTTTAGGAAGCTGATTTTATTTTAGTAGGATGCATTTTTCATGATAAAATGCTTATAGGCCAGCGATATATTTCTTGTATAGTCTTGAGATCATTAAAAGGGAAAGAACTGAGGAAAAGGAAAAAATAAAATGTAATGAGTGAGAATGGGAGCAGGGTATAATGTAAAAATGGGTGTCAATAAAAGAAAAAAGGATTGTAGGAAATACTGTATTTTCAAGGAAAGGAATTTGGAGATGCAAACCACCCAGAAAGTGGTCTATTTCTTTAGGTGTTATACCAGTATTATTATGTAAGTTGATACTTAATTTCTTCTCAGTGTTCTCATATTTAAAAAATGGAAAATATGCAAGCTATCAGTTCCTGATTATAACATTACAGTGAATTATCTCCTCAGTAAGTTGTATAAACACAGATATCAAATTATATTTGGCCAAATGTTTTCATTGGCAAAATACAAAACTGTTTGCACCAGTCATGCATTATTTTGTCTTCATTTTCCAGTATGCAGCCTTTGGCTAGGCAAAGCAGCAATTCAGTCTTGGACTGTGTTTTTATTTTCTGTCACCAAAAGAGGCTCTCCAGAGTCAGACTCCTGCTAACTTCCAACTGACCGCATGTGCATCCCCTCTAGTCCTTGTAAGATTTTTATTAAGTACCTTTCCTGTTCAGCAGTGTCTCTTGCAGTTCAAATGACTTGCAATTCAGTTAACATTTCTTTTTGTCTGATTCCGGAAGAAACGGGAGTTATCTTTTTTCCCTTTTGAAACAGATGTGGATTTTTGCCATTCTTCTACCTGTTTCTCGCCTATTTTCTAGCCTTTGAGCAAGTGTCTGCACATTCACATCCAAGGATCGCCTATGCTAGTCTATAGTTGTCCTCTGCACAGTATACTCTCTTGTCTGGCTAATCTTCCAACATGCATCCAGTGCATCTTTCAGTCCCTCCTACCTCCGTCACTGGGCTCATAGGTAGGGCAAAATCTGCACTGCTATCAAGACGTTGCAGTCCTCACAAGAAGAGAAGTTGCTGGGACTTGTATTTCAGCAGTTACAGATGTTTCATCTCACAAAACTGGAGTATAGGGTTCTTTGTAGGTGATATTTCAGCTGTGATACTGCAAAGCTGTTTCTGCCAAAGGAAAATCTGTAACAGGAAAGGGAATAAAAAATCAGAACCTGAGGAGGTAGATAACAGGTTCTAAGGTGAACTGGTTTTATTTTTTGGGCATCCAGTAGTTATTGAAGATGAATATGAGTTTGAGAGATGATCGCGGTTCTGAAGAGGTGATTCTGAACAGTTCTTGGGCTGAAATGGGAAGGATTTTTTAATTATTATTATTTTTTTAATCAGGGTTAATCTCCATGCATCTTTTCCTGCAGAAGTACAGCTCAGGAGTGAGAGAGCAGCAGACTAGTTGGGGCAGGGCAGTATTTAGCAGGCAAGGTTGGAATACAGAGAGCAGTGCAGATGCCTGGGCCAACTTGCCATAAAAGCTGCAGCTGCGTTAGTGCAGGACTCTGCTGGACACCTGCATCCTCTCTGCCCGCAGGGCCGCATTGCAAAATACAGGTGTGGTAAAAATGTCTTGATGAAGGACAGGACGCTGTACCAGCACCTCCAGCAAAGTCTGGTCTATGCTTTCCTGGCATGCTGTAATGGGTCAAGCACGGTCCCATCGTGGCTTGGGATTGATTGTGGAGTAGAGGAATGGCTCGGTCAAACCACTGTGGAGGAGAAAAGCTAGACAGCCAGTAATTGATTCATCTGTATGCAGCACGGGGATAGACTTGTCATGTACCGATACGTATGCAGACTCATGAAACATATTCATGTACCTGTTCAATGAAATAAGTCCTCTCTTAGTTTTTGCCTCAAGCTTTACTGAAGTGTGAAGAATACCAACTTGAAATGGTATTACACCTGAAATAAGTCAACATAGTACACAGTTTTTAGTGTTCCTTGCTGAGCTTGTTGCACCACATTGTTTATCTTTCACTTTAATTAAATTCTCACTGAAATGAGTTTTCCAAATTCTAATGAGCAGTCCATAATTCACAGGGGTTATTTAAATGACAGATTTAACATTTGGTCAAAAAAACCCTAGTAGATAAAAAGATAAAAGGCTAAGGTTTTAGTAGAAGATTGGGCTTCTCCAAGTCTCTGGGAATAATTAGAGATCTAGTTGACCTATGAATATTTATAAATGTGTTAATTAAGGGATGTGTGAGTGAATCCACCTTGCTGTGTCACATACTCATTAACCCTAGGAACTCCCAGTTGTTCATTGTATCTGTGTTAAGGACAACCCACAATTCAACTGTATTTTACCAGTTTGAGGAGGTCTTTCCGAGGTGGTGTTTAAATCTGTGTGTTACCAAAGTAAGTAGCACAGACTCAAGAAACACCCCATGCCAAAGGGTCGTGCCTGTGGCTTCAGTATTTTCACCAATGTAGCTGTGGGGGTGATGCTATGATGCTGACTATTCCTTGAAGACGCAAAAGACTTCTCAAAACTGTATTTCTCAGTTATTTTATTTATTGGATTGGATTCAGGAACATTGTATCTATTTTTTAAAAACACCTAACTAGTGATAAATGAGTGTTAATAAGGGAGAGGCTTATTGTGTGTGATTCTTAATACTAATTAAAAAAAAAAAAAAAAAAAAAGATTTTGTGCAGTATTTTTCTGAAATTGCCCTATTAACTGTTTAAGTATCTTAGTAAATTAAGCCACTTTTCAGTAATGTAGCTTTTATTTTGGGTAAGCTGAGAAATTGTTTCCAGACTTGCAAGAGCAGTACCCGGCTGAAGATCCATGAGCCAGAATAATTTCTGATTGCATTGTTGGTGTTTGTGTGAGCCCACCTTCGGCTGGGCTGGGGATGTCAGGGCCTTTTAGGCTGAACCACTCCTTTATGGCCAGACGGGGCTGTAGTATTGTTGTCTAGTAGTATGTTTACAAAGGGTCACGTTAGGCAAGAAAGGTGAGTGAAATCAATTCAGAAAACTTAAATATTGTTTATCTGAATCAATTTTTGAAAGAGGTTTCTTCTCTTTCTAGGAGAAGATTATTAGCTGCTATTTCTCAAGAAAGCCAGAGCTAAAGGCACCCTTGGTGAATATTGACCAGTTGCATTCTGGTGATTTCCAGAACATTATATGGCACAGTTATCCCTATGTAGAGCTAATCTATGGTGGTTTGATTAAAGTATGCATTGTGTTTTGCTAATACAAGTCTCCTTGAATTGTATCTAGTCTATACTTGGAGATATTGGGGGCTAAGAAACCCTCTCTGGTTTGTGTTAGTGGTTAATTCGCTGATAAAATGCACTGCCTTAATCTGGGCTGAATCTATCCAGCTTCTCTTTCTAGGTGATAGGAGTGGGGTTTTGTCTTGTCCTTACTTCCTTCAGTACATCAAAAAGGTCTTTAATAGCTGTTGTTTCTTCCTTTTGAAAGTTCCATATACTGTAATTAAGCCATCACTAAATCTTGTTTGTGATAAACAAACGGGGGGGTGGGGGATGTTTTAGTTTTTTTACTCTGTAGCTTTTCAGTCATCTTTCAGTATGTGCTCCTGAGATCAGGATAAGGAGTAGCAGTAAGACCCACTTGCCAAGATCTGCAAGAGCTACTAGGCTTTTCTTATGCCAGCTTCTCAATAGGAGCACCTGTTAACTGTGACCCTTATACCAATTTTAGGGTCAAGTGTTCTCCATGATGCAGCCGGCTCCTCTGGGCGTGTGTCCCACTCTTCTTGCAAAGGACACATTGTGGAATAGTTGCAGAGGAGGAGGGGGCAGAAGAAAAGGAGAATGGGGGAAGGAAAGGTTTTCAAAAACTAGCACTGAAACTACTTTTCTATACCAAGGCATAATATTGATTGTGGTAATTTTTGGCATTAATGGTAGTTTGAGGCTGACCTAGGAGGAGGCCAGTGACAGGCTATCCAAATGGTAACAACTGCTCTGGTATTACTAAATAAAAAGCTAGTAAAGTATGTGCGCATCCTCCTCATTGCACAACTGATTCTGAGTGAGGAGAAAATAATATTAGGAGATAGCATTTTTTTTTTTTTCCCCCCAAGTTCATATTATATTCATTTCAGGAAAAGTTTTTAACTGTAAGAGCATGCAGGACCTCTTAGGACAGCAGTAATCTAGGCTCAGACTATATGGAAATAATTGAAGTCAGAGGTGAAAAAAGCCCTATTCATTACATCATCTTGCATATCAGCAGTGGAAAACCCTTGTTGCTTTTTGCTAAGTTTGGATTTAGAATAGTTTAAACAGCACGTGGCTGACTTCTGAGTTGCCAGCATAAAAATATAACATTGAATGTCGCCTCTCAAGAACTGGGAGTTTGGCTCCAATGTAATGACAGCTGTGCTGACTCTAAATGACTCATCTGCCCAGCTGCTGCAGGTCAGGTTAAAGCACCTTCCTCCTTGCCAGATGTTCAACAGGTCCTAGAAGGTTGCTGTGGGCTTCATTCAGAAATATCTGCAAGTACTTTAGCCCTTCAAAGACTAGCTGGACACAGCTGGAGAAGACACTGCATTGTTAAGCAACCTTCTTTCTGTTTTGCCAGGTTTATGGGGTGTCTGGGTGGCTAATGAGTGACGGAGAGTGGTGGGAATTAAAAAGAGATGAGGCACATGGAGGGTCTTTGCTGTTAGTTGTCAGTCCTTGCAAGTAAATTGTTCTCCACCCTCTGGGCTGGAGCATTTTCCCTCTCTTCCTTTTCCCAGCCTTTCCAAGGAGGGAGGGCATGACATGTTGTCCACAGTCTTCCCACAGGATGAGGAGGTGGGGCAGGCAAGCTGGGTGGTGCTGCTCTGCCCTTGGTGGAGGGGGTGTGGGGCGAATCGATGAGATAGGAGCCTCTGAATGAGGATAGGTGGCTGTTTGCCTGGAAGGAAGCTTAAACCAGCGGTCAGTGTTTGTGTGTCTTCATGAGAGAGAACAGACAGCACTACCCTTCCAGTAAAATATCAAAAATAACTTTTCCCCCCTCCAGTATTTTCCTTAAAACAACATATTTCTCAATTTTTGACATTTTTTATTTTACACTTGGCATTCCATAACTTGTGCCAAAAACCTGCATATCACACAACTTAAATCGAAGAGACTTACTTAAATTAAAGCTGCTTTATTAAACTACCCTTCGTTCAGTGTTCAGTGGCACTGTGCTCCCTACCAGCCATTACAAAAAGATTTAGTTGAAGATAGACTTGAAGCAATAAAGACTTGCTTTGACAGAGGAAAAAGATCTACTAGTACTTAAATTCTATCAGATTTTAATAAAATTAAGTGTAGTTGGATCTGTTTTGGTGAATTATCTACATATAGGTAATCCAGGACTCTCCCTTGACTACTGAAAAATATTGAAGTTCATAATCAGCTGTTTTACTTAAAGGGCATAAACAATTTTAAAGGATAGAAGTGTTTAAATGTCAGACTAATTATCCCACTGTGGTCATCGCCTCAAAGGAAAATGATTCTCTTCAATGCGAAAGACCAAGCTTTTATTTCCATACTAACATTTTTTCCTATAAAACTTATCTCGTGATCAGCATTAACAGAAATTTCCGTTAAGTCTGTCAGAGTTAACAGAAATTCTAATATCTGTATTGCAAAAATAGAAGTTTCAAGCACACCTTTGGTTGTATCCACCTGACTATTTCCTTCTCTCATTTAAATTTTAAGCTTTTAAGTGTATAAGTGTTCGATTTTGTGCTTTAAGTGTTTTAGGATGTGGTCTTTTTTAAGTTACACCGTTGTAACAGAGTGGATATTGTGTGACAATTCATTTCAAAATATTTTTTTTTTTCTAGATAAAACCCTCTTTGTTTAAAAAAAGGTACTTAATGGAAGCATTCTTAACTGGGATAAATGGCATACATTATAATGGTCGAGCTCTGAGAATGGCTACTTTTATTTTCATACATATTTACTTTCTAGATCATAGTGTACACTGTGCTTTTTACGCTTCAGAAAATACAGTTCAGAGTATAAATACCATGATGCTAACCTTACTTCCAATGGAAGCATTTGAAACTGGTTTCAGAGAAAGCACATAATATCTCTTTATATTTTCTCTGATGATATGGTAGAGAATACACATCTCACTCTGAGAAACAGAGATTACCAAAAGGCAAATTAGCAGCTAATCACACTTAGTGCTGGCCATATATCTTCCTTGTTTTTTAAATGTGGGTGGGGTTTTTTGTTGTTCTGTCATTATCATCAGCACTAAGCCACATTTTAACAAAATAGCCTTCTTAGGGGAAAAAGTAGTATTTATGTTTATTTAGTTTAAAGGTATTGTTGGAAGAACAGATAAAAATCCTGATCTACTTTGCCATGCAGTCATGTAGTAATAACATTAGAAAAATCTGTAAGTTAAAAATATAATGAGCTGTGCTAATTCTTAAGATGTAACTCATTTTTTAGTTGCTTCAGTAGGTGGGTTTTCAGAGGGATTCAGCAGCGTATCAGTTGGAGATGCCAGGCTGTTGTCTTGTTCCCAGTCCTGCAGGAGTGTTGTATTATCAGTCTTTAAATTAAGATACCAAAAAGGTCTGTTCTGCCTACTCCTGGAGCCCATTTGCGTAAAAGAATCATAGAATCATTTAGGTTGAAAAAGACCTTTAAGATCATCAAGTCCAACTGCAAACCTGACACTGCCAAGTGCACC
>KL280708.1:0-10654 GCA_000699545.1 Podiceps cristatus | reverse complement strand
TAACAATAATTGGATTAAACCTTTTTTTTTTAAGTAACTCTCAGCATTTTTAAAATGTTATGCTTTGAAGAACCATGGGACTGTTAAGTGTAAACTTGTAAGTGTTTTCAATTTCCATTTCTGTGTTGCAGACTTTCAAGCACTATATAAAAAAGTATTTACAAAACATCTAGACAACTAAATGTTCATGATGCATAATTAATAACTGCATGGAAGCTGGTGAACAATATACTTTAGAATACTCAGGCTGGAAGTGATTGTGACATATGCAAATACTTCCCAGAGCCAGAAGCTCCACTCTTTTATTTATTTATTTTGAGGGTTTAGATGATGCTATCAGTAATATGCAAAGAAGCACGATTTATATTCTTCTGTTGTAAACTAATCATCTTAACAAACCATACCAAAGCTCACTGCAATCAGTAGAGCTTCCTACTCTCTTTAGCTGGGACTGCACAAATGAAATGTCTTTACTGAATATGCTATAGATTTTTATTCACCTACTGATGCTATATCACATCCTGGGTATTATAGATTGACCACTGTTTTGTCATTCAGAAAGAACAAGTACTAAAAAGTACTAAAAAGTTAAAAATAAGATAAGTAAAGGATACCTTGGGGATTTATGAGAACTTTTTTTAATAATGAAAGTATCTTATGTGAGTTATTTAGATTTAAGGCTTTCTAGATCTAACATGATACTTGACTTTAACCACTTTTACACTTTTTGTGTTTTCGGTATCTCTGAACTCACTCTCCAGGCAAGCTGGTTAAAGAACTCTGAAAAGAAAAGCAAAAAAAAAAAAAAAAAAAAACCAACCAAAAACCCCACAGACTTTTGTTTCGGTTTTGTGCTTTTTTCCTACTCAGAACTCTCACACATCAGTTTTAAATGACTCCAACTCTGTGCTTTTCTAATAATTTGAAAGACAATTAGTTGGTGGGCACTGAAGAAATGTAAAGCTCTCCATATTCCTAAATCAGATCTGCTTGTGTACCATACTATGCATACACTAAAGGCTCCTTTACTGGATGACTAGTGGAGTCCGAATACGAGACAGCACACCAAAAAAGCTTGTGGTATTTGCTGAGAAGATACTCATATGAGAGAGATACATACATGGAAAGACAGGGGAGCTGATGCATAGCTTCTGGACAATATCCCATCATTTCGCTATGAACAGTCTGTGTTTGCATGAACTTCAAGATTGTGGCCTGGTTTGTTTTTTTTCCTTAGTGTTTTCTCTTTTTTTGTCTTAGGAGAGATTTAGTTTCATTCCAGATTTGTTTTTCATGCAGATCTATAATAATTCTGAAACAAGTAATAGTGCCTTCTCAGGTGTGGTGTTGCAGCTACTGAGGCTGACACAGAAATGGAACTCATAACAGTATTACAAAATGTAAAGTATGTAGTTACTGTGATGCATAGACAAAAAGACATAACCATCACTTTGTCTTGTAGGACTTCATAAACCAAAGCAGCTGGGCTCCTATTCATGTTTTGCTTGAATGTCCTTAATTACTGTACTCCGAAATGGAGCAATATTCCCAGGGACTTCAAGTCCTACAGCACATTTCACCGAACTGTGTGACCTCTGCAGTTCTCTGAGGTCTTGGGACTGCAGAAGTCTGCTCACCAGGTCTGGAAACTGATGCTGCTGATAGCCGATTTTAAGTTGCAAAACTTGCGGTACGGCATAGGTGTTAGAATACAAATTGGATTTCTTTGCTAAAATAAAACCAGAAATCTGATATTGAAGGAAACATGATAACAGCTTGGAGATAATAATTTCTGTTACTAAACAAGGAGACTGTTTTAGGATAGAGATGGTATTGTTGAAGGAGATTGATACATTTCTGTTGCTGTATTTGAAAGACTCATGTATCTTACAAAAGATTTGAATTAAATAAGTTTTTCAATATTTTAAAAGAATTCTAACTGATTATGGGAGTGTCCATCTAAGAACTTTTTTAATATTTAAAATGGATTTGTGGTCATTTAGTTATAGCATTCATTTAAAAATTCCTGTAGATATGGATCATCTGAAATGAATGTCACTGAAATAATTTAGGTAGAGTTAAGTTTGGTTTAATTTATTTTTGTTTTGTTTTCAGGATCAGCTAAAAATGGAGATAAAATGAGCCTAGTATCTCTCCCACGTATAAATATTTATAAATTATTTTCCTCTGAAGTTAGGAACATAAGTTTACAATAAATTAAGATTCATTACACTAGCCCACTGAGCATGGGGGTTACTCAGAAAGTCTGAATACAGTTTCAAAGACAATACTCAGTTGTCAGCAAAGAAAACTAAATGGCACAAATTATTAGAAAAGGGACAGGGAGCCAACTCAGAAATATCAGTGTGCCACTGTTTTGCAGTGTTTTCCTGGTGTCTTTGCATATTTTGTCAGGTTCTGGTCTGTCTGCTCTCAAAAAGGATATAGAATGACTGGAAAACTTCTGAAAGGAGCATCAAGAATGATCAAAAGCTTGACATACTTTCCCTAGAAAGGACAACTCAAAATGCCAGCTACATTGGCACTGTAGCTTGGATTGGAAGTGTGCTTTGGAAGCAAATCTTCAGATTGTTTCCATTTGCTATTTGTTTCTACTGTTGTTGAGCGGTCTGGGAGATCACAAGCTGGATGTCCTTCAGATAAAGTTAACTGGAAGATTTCCACTGATCTTTGAGATCTGAGGACATGCAAACAGTCTAGGGTTAGTCCAGAGTAAATCATCGCTAAACACACTTCGTGAGGATGTCAGGCTCTTAGCATCAGCTGTTTTGCTATTCACATCTGTTCCTGCTGTACTACTTGCTAGCGTCGTCATGTCATTAAGTAGGCTAGGACTGTTCAGTATGGCAAAAAAGACAACTGAGCAGGGAGGGGGAAAATGCTACAGAATTTTATTAAAGAGAAGAGAAGATAATATAAACAGTTGGCTTGAAAAACTTGGTTTGTAATTTTTGCATCAGATAGTAACTATTGGTTCCATTGCTGCTATCAGGACCAGTTAAAAGTAAAAATTACCTCAATGCTTTTTTTAACACCTTTTTCATATATAATGTCATACACACAAAAAACAGAAGGGAAGGACCAGAAAGTAATCAAGAGAGGGAATTTTACTATGACCATCTTTTTTAAAACAGAAGGGAAGGACCAGAAAGTAATCAAAAGGAAGGGGATTTTTATTTGTCCCTTTTTTTTTTTTTTTTTTTTTTTTTTTTTTTCCCCTTTTGTGTTGTTTTGTGCTGATGAGTTTTATATTTACCAGGGTTATAAAGAAGCTTTTTATCTGATATCTCTAAGGTGTAACACCATTTACTCCAGCAAAGCCATTCATCTGACCAACACATAGTTTGTGGGATTGAGCTTCATTATAGATTCTGTAAACTTCTATACAAATTGCATATGTCCCACATTCCTCACTGCCTCCCCTTGCTGGAATCTGAGGTTATAAAAACTACCAAAGCAACAAGTACAATACTACATTACTACCTGACCAGGTTAGCAAGATTCAGCTTATTTACAGTGTATATGAAATACCACTGCTTCTTTTTTCTTTTCTATTTCTCTTGTTCCTTTTAATATACTCCTTTAAAAGCATGCTTCTTAAACTAATAACTATGATTTGAGACCTCAGTATAGGCTAAAACCTTTATGATTCATAATAGCTTTTCTTCTGGCAAGCATTCATGAAAGTTTAGTGCAGCACTTGTGCTCTACAACAAATCTGCACATAATGCAAGGAAATTTCACTCTTTGCCCCTAGCAAACGTTATTGTACTGCTCTGAGATGCTTGTGGTGACAGTGACCACTGTGTGGCAGGTGTTCCATGATGTTGGATAATAAAATGCCTATGGGAAGCTGCATATTCTCTTAATGTCAATACTTTCCTGCCAGCTTCAGCTTTTGAATGATAAATGATGCAATTAAAGCTTTTGAGATGTGCATAAAATAACTTGCCTGATTCCTGTTAACCCTAAATAGGTCTGTGACATTATAGAACAAATTTGACTGTTAGTCTTGATAAGAAAACATTTTTGGTGTGTTTTTTTTTTTTTTTTTTCCAGACCTGATGTTCTTCGTAGCTTCCAAGCAGTGAAAGGAAAGAAGTCAAGGACAATGTTTAAAAGACAGCTAGCATTTCCAAGGATGCCTCAAGTATTGGCCAAAACGGGTAAGATACTGAAAATTCCAGATGTCATTTTCTCTAATTTCTCTCTTAAATTACTGGCTTAATGTTGGGTTTATGTTTGACTGAAAAGAAATTTTGTTTACCCATTTATTTGGGGACTAAAAAGTATCCAACAGTTGGTTTTATATCATGAATGGCTTTTAAGGAGATCTCATTCTGCCTATTTCTCTCATTCTTATTTTGAAGTTATTATGCAATTTATATATAAAATTGGGAACTGTGCCTGTGAGTGACTGAAACAACCTGATAAAAGTGATATTAAGGGCATCATTTTATTCAACTGGATGGAAAAAAATGGGATATTTAGCAGATAACTGAAAACTGCATTAGCTCTACTCCCTATAATTTATTTCCAGGGCTTTTCATCCATGGGTCATAGGAGTTGAAGCTATACCTTTTATATTATAGTTTTTATGTCAATGGCAGATTTGACTGAAATAAATTTAGCAAGAGTTTAAGCTGAGAACATGTGAAGACTATTGAGCTTATGGGAAAAGAGAAGAAAATGGCCACCCCCACTCCTGGGGAGTAGGAAGGCAAGTGTAAATGGGGACAGCTAACATGACTGATTCCTTTCTTGGATAAGTGATCAAATACTGACTGTATTGCACTCTGAAGACCCTCGACTCAAATCTCTGGTTTGACACAGGGGAGAAATATTTTCTGCATTTGCTTGTGTCATGCCTCATTTCTGGAATACCAGCTGTGGAGCTGTCACCTGGCAGCTTTCATGAATATCATCTTCATCAGAGATGTTACCTCATGTTTCAGTATCTTGCTTTGTCCAAGCTTGTATCACTGTGAAGATGATCAGAGTAGAGGTTTGCCTACCAGTTTTTATACTGTGTCTATACCATTTTTTATTAAAAACAAAACAAATAAAACCACAAAAACCTCATCATGCAAAACAATTCCAGAGTCAGACTAGAAAGAAAGAATCAAAGCACTCAGTCAACCACAAATCCTGTCAAAAAAAAAAAAAAAAAAAAAAAAAGATAAGCACTTTCGCACTGATTACGGGGTTGCAGTGTCAATTAACCCAGAATGCCCAGTATTTCACTATTTTGTGGGCTCAGTTGCCATTACCAACAGTGGCACCGTTTCTACTGGCAGATTGGGAAGTTGCATGGAATTGCATTAATTCTTCAGAGGGAGGCTACTTTAAAAAATCTTTATCTTATAAAAATTCTCAACATGTTACACAATTATTTTTGTTCTCAAAAGTAAAATAGCTTTATTCTGCCTGCGTGTGTGTATGTGTGTACGTACGTGAGCATACTTCTACATACACTTTCTAGCAAGTCACTGTTTATAGTGAGATTTTTCTGCTTCTCATTTCCCACATAATAAAGCAAAGCAAGATAATATGCTATGCTTTTTACATAAAATCTCAGATTTAACTCTAAAGCACCATGGAGAAATGTAGCTAAAGGTAGAAGCCTCCTCTGCACTGTTTCTTCAGGCCGACTGTGATTTTGCATTTCTTTTTGCTTTTATAGTTAGCTGTGAAGAAAAAGTTACAGTCTTGGATCCATGTACAAAGTCACCTCTCTTCCTAAATCCTGGAAGCTAGTCCTTTTTTACCCATTAAAAGCTAGCAAGTAGCAATAGAAGCTTGAGATCAAATAATTTATACTTAAGTGGTATCCTGGACTCCATCAGAAGAGGGGTGGCCAGCAGGGACAGGGAGGTGATCGTCCCTCTCTACTCTGCCCTCGTGAGGCCCCACCTGGAGTTCTGTGTCCAGGTATGGGGCCCGCAGTACAAGAAAGATGCAGAACTGTTGGAGAGGGTTCAGAGGAGGCCACGAAGATGATCCGAGGGATGGAGCACCTCCCCTACGAAGAGAGGCTGAGGGAGCTGGGCTTGTTCAGCCTAGAGAAGAGAAGGCTGCGGGGGGACCTCATTGCAGCCTTCCAGTACCTGAAGGGAACATACAAACAGGAGGGGAACCAACTTTTTAAAAGGGTAGATAATGACAGGACAAGGGGGAATGGATTAAAGCTGAAGGAGGGAAGGTTTAAATTAGATATTAGGGGGAAGTTTTTTACAGAGAGGGTGGTGAGGGGCTGGAACAGGCTGCCCAGAGAGGTGGTGGATGCCCCATGCCTGGAGGTGGTCAAGGCCAGGTTGGATGGGGCCCTGGGCAACCTTGTGTAGATCCAGGCCAGGAGGCTGGTGGCCCTGCCTGTGGCAGGGGGGTTGGAACTCTATGATCCTTGGGGTCCCTTCCAATCCAGACCATTCTATGATTCTATGATTCTATAAGTGTCTGTTTGTTGAGTATTCCATAAACAGAAAATCAGTGACATTAGTTCAGCAAGAAATTGATTTGACAGTATATTCCAGTAGTATTAAATTATTGTATAGCATAGTAATCTATAATGTTCTACCATTAGGAGAACTTATATTTTAATGTCCTCATTCATCAGTTGATACATCTTATCTGGAAAAATTCTGATGAAAGAGGAATAAACTTTCAAAAAGAGTAAAATTTAAGCATAATTTAATGTTCATCCTTTTGGAGACAGTGTTATATGTGTAATTATAAAATTAGACTGTTATGAGTAATTTTGTTATCACTTCTGTATACTTATATTCTCATTTCTTGTAAAGCATGTTATGATGGTACTCAGTTGAGATGTTATTGTAGGAGTCTTTCTGATGATACAGAAGGTGAAAGGTGTTTATTAAAAAAGCAATAAATCTTTACTTAATAACTGTTGATTCTGGCCCTGGCTTTCTTGTGGTACTGAGGTCACCTCTTTCATTGACTGTGTTTTTATTTGATTCAGCTGGAAATCAAAACCACAAGAACATAAGAAATAGCAATGTAAGAAATGCTAAGAAGTAAATGTGATTGTCTTTTCCTTTCTTTATTTCCAAAAGAATTGGAACAATAACCTCATCTCGGGTAAAAGGACTGCTGTTCAATTTACACTTGTAATTCAAGTATGAAGTTAAGCCCAAGAACTCTTGCTGAGTCAAGATCTAAACCACTGTGCTCCACTTCCCTATTGCTTTTTTAAATGTTGCTCACCAGTAAAATACTTTAGTTTATTGTACATGAAATATAGGCAGTACATACTTACTTGCTAAGAGTTCTGCAAGGAGACAGTTACCAATTCTCGTGACACTTTTTGATCTCTTCCATAGGAAGGTGCAATATAAAAGACAGTGGCCTATACTGTTTCTTCTGTTCATAATGAAAACCGTAATTTATAAGGCGCTGCCAAGGAAGTCCAAGTATGAATGTTCCATTATTTATTCTCAGTTTGTGACACATATGAGTATGGTAATTTAGAAGTGTTTTTTTCCAGAGAAAAAGAAGGAAAAAACCCAACTATACAGAATACCTTTTTTTTCAGGAAGGCAGGTCTGTAGGTGGAGACATTAGACCATATTTCAATTAAAATAATTTGTACTTATGTATATGATACAGCCTTTTTATGATCATAACTAAGGATCTTTTGGAAGAGGGTTTTCATGGCAAAGGCGAGAGGAGCAAGATATGTAGGCTGTTATAAAACTAATTTGTTGTTACCACAATATTAGAGGATTTTATGGTTTCAATCACTGAGTAGATGCAGTGCATATAACTCGTCTTAGTTGCAGTCACAGACTGTATGTGGTATGTTAGTGGATAACAGTATCCTACAACACATTTTGCTCCAACTATTACCCCTCTTATACACCTCTTCAGGACATTATGGTTTGAGGTCCGAGTTGCTGGTCATTACTACATTTATTTTTGTTAGCTTTTTAATAATGGCAATTGTTTCTCTTCCCAGGATTGGAGAACTAGGGTAACATAATAGTTTACTGATACTGAATCATAGAAAATATGAAATTACGGTCCTAAGTTTGTCTAATATCCCTCAGATAGAACTCCTTTTGTCATAGAATGTAGATCTGATAGCATTATCTCTGATTGTCACAGTCCACTTAAAAAACAAATTGAATTATCTTTGTTCCTCATTTTTCCTGTTTTATTTTTGAACGTGTTCCATGTTAGGAAATTACCCATAACGTGTTTTGTTGATATATGTACTTCTCTTGCTTTATATTCTATGGAAAAGAACATAGTAAAATATATAATCTTTGCTAATACCACGAAGAAAGTGGGAGCTAGAATCCTGGTTTTGTGAATGGTATTCTGGTAAAAAGTGTATTCTTAACCAACAAGGAAGAACAAACAATACCTAAAACCTAAGAAACATTTTGTTCTCCAAGAATAAATGTACATCTTAACCACAGATCAAGGGATAAAGAGGTTCAGTATAACCCGTCACTGAGGAAATTAAAACCTTGAAATAGTAGGTGAAGTAACCGCTTTGTATAGGTGCATTCAATGCAAAAAAAAATACCAGGTGAATAAACAGTTTATAGGTACATTAGAATGAGTAAGGACTGAAAAAGGTTTCTTGTACAAGAATAAAGTTTGTTCCAGGCACATGGGAAAAAAGACAGGATACACGAGTGGATATCTAATTAGGCAGCAGCTTCATTAAGGTAATTCTTATGGGAATCCCTTGTAATAATTTAGTATTTAGTGCAGTTCATGATTCCTCTCTTAATAATTCTTCCACGATGGAAAGCTCTGTATCACTTAACGGACAATACTCAGCTTCTATGTGGGACCCTGCTAATTTCCATTTTTCTGAACTTTTGGGTTGATTTGATTTTGCTAGATCGGACACCAAGGGATTACATATTCATTCCCAAGCTGCTTTTGAGAGTGCTTCACCTTAAGTCATGTTTCCACGGCAGTTTTCCAAAGAACTAGATGACCCATGGAATAACACCACTTATTCGATAGGCAGCTCAGGGAGAGAGACCAAAATCCATATCCTACTTACATCTGAAAGTGCTAATACTTACCTAACTTTGACCCAAAATAGGTATGTTATCATTTGGAAAATTTAGCCCTCATAGGTGATGAATATTACTGTGAAGATAAATTTTTCATTTTTCATACAATCTTTCTGGTTCCTAATGGTTCTTGTATTTCCTGGTCATATATTTACTGATAACATAACATGTACTGGCTTTCCATTTCCTAGTCCGTATTATCAACCAAAGAATTTAAAAGTTTACAGCCAAAAGGAAAATGTCACTTTATTTACCCTAAACCTCTGGTTCCCTTTAAGGAGTTTGAAAGATCAAATTCTTAAATATCCCAAACTGTCCCTAGTATTTGGTTGCTTCCCAGTTACCAAACAATTTCAAAATATATTTTTGTACCATACAATATCTGTGCAATGTTCTAGGCAGAACTGGAAATAAAGATTCACCCTTACTTCCCACTTTTTCTCTGTATTTTATCCATCTGCTGGTATTCAGAACTGCTGTGACAACTGAGGTACAGTAACATTCTGAGGGGAATTGGATATCTACCTGAAGGCCGATTATTTAATTGTTGTATGTGGATCAATTGAAAACAGCACTCAGAAGCTTTTTTTTTTTCTACATTGAACAGTTTTTGTGAAATTCTAGGACATGGAAACAGCTGCAGCTTTCTTTAGGGGGAAAAATGTACATCTTAATCAATTCAGCACTCAAAATATCAACTTTTTTGCTGGGTGAGGTAAGAGTTTCAGAACAGGTCAAGGTTTTGGGACTTATGTAGTAGAAAGGATGCTTTTTTTTTTTTTTTTTTTTTTTTGTGATACCTTTTGGATATACTTTAATAAGAGAGACTTCTTTGGGATGAGAAGAAATTTAGAATTAGACTGTCAAACGACCGGAGTCCATTGAAGTTCTGTGTAATGAGTAGAATTCTCTAAGTCCTGGTGAGTTAACACTGAGTAGATCAAAGCCTAAAAAATTTCTTCAGAAGGTGGAATTTATTAAAAACAAACAAAGTCCCTGATTGAATGTACTGCTTATGAAATGTTCTAGTTTGACAGCCCTAGAGACCAGAGTCATCTCTATTCATCCAAATAAAAGGTACAGTATAAGTAACAGCAAGGTAGCTGTCCTGTATTTCTACAGCAGTGTGAGGGAAAGGATGGATGAATGCCTGGGAGGAACCAGGAAGATAAAATGTGCCCAAAGTTGGAAAAGTTAAGTGGATGTGTGTAGAGGAATGCTTATAATACAGAAGTCATACACAGAGTGTGATGTGTTGACCCTGGCTGGATGGCAGGTGCGCACCAAAGCCGCTCTATCCCTCCCCACAGGGCAGGGGAGGGAAAATATAAGGAAAGGGTCGTGGGTCGAGATAAGAACAAGGAGAGGTTACTCAGCAATTACCATCACAGGCAGAACAGACTCAACTTGGGGAAATTAGTTTAATTTATTACCAATCAAATCAGAGTAGGGTAATGAGAAATAAAATCTAAATCTTAAAAACATTTTCCCCCCACCCCTCCCTTCCTGGGCTCAACTTCACTCCTGAGTTCCCTACCTCCCCCGCCCTGAGCAGCACAGGGGGACAGGAATGGGGC
>JMFS01102849.1:0-12980 GCA_000699545.1 Podiceps cristatus | reverse complement strand
AGAGGAGAGGAGAGGAAGAGGAAGAGGAAGACGTTCAACCATGCTTTGTTGCATGCTTTTGTTCACCAGATCTACTGGGCAGGAAGATCTTGTAATGCGTTAGTGTTGAAAGGCATTTGATTGCCAGTTCTGTCATCTTCAGCTGACCACATTCTTGCTTTCATTGCATAAGAGACTGGTCTGGGAGGACCTCATTTGGATGGAAAAAGAAAATATTCTTTCTCAGATAGAATGGGGGCAATCTAGTCATCTTTGGCATCTCGATACACAAGCCCCAGTTATGTCAATGCAAAGTCTTGATAAGATCAGGGGGACAGAATTTTTGAAGAAATCTGTGCAAGTGTCTTAAAAGGTTAATGTTGTTACTAAGACCTCCAAAATTAAATCTTCTACAAACAGGTTTGCTGAGTAGCCTCCTTTGAACCCATATGTCCACAAAGTCATACAAGAAGTACCTTACTCCACTTTCTGTTGATATCAGTCCTGACTTTAAATATTTAAAATTTTAGCAATCATAAAATATCCAAATGTGAAGAAGTTTCTTCAGTTAACTGAAGCTGACTTTCAAAGTTATGAGCTTTTTGATCTCTTAAAGATCTGAGAGCATTTTGTAGTTTACACTTGCATAGAGGTGTTTCAAAAGAGATGTGATCATCTTATGTTCATAAAAAACCATAATGAGTTATTTTTATTTTTTAAAATATACAAAGCATTTATTTGTGTGAATTTTTTCCCAGAAAAACCCAAAGATTTATGAGACAAAAGATCCAAAGAGCATTAACTTTGAAAGAACATAAGCACACATGCAAATTTTATATTTGTATTATTTCTTTCTCATATAAAAAGTGGAAGTATTCTGTTAAACCAAAAAAATCTAGCTCAATGCCTTTTCTTAATCATATTTTCTGTCATCTTTAGTGGAAGGAAATACATATAAAGCTTAAGGGACATGAACTGACTGGTAACAGAAAGGTTGCAGATTGAGAGGAAATACTGAAAATTATTCAGATCTCTATTTCTGTGTGATGTATGATTTTGGAATGATCTGTGTATGTTTTAAGCAAGTAGACATCGTAATAAAGAGAAATAAAATGAGCTGAAACCATTTTATAAGTCAAAAGTTTTTTTTTTTTTTTTTTTTTTTTTTTTTGAGTAATTTCCAGTACGCATGAATAATCTAAATTACTTGAACTCATCAACAAAGGTTAGGATACCCACATTTGGAAATAATTGAACTTTGCTGAACCATCAAACATATAATTTCCACTTAACTAATTGTTTTCATTGATTTATTTTTTTCCAAGAGAATAAGCAGGTCAGACAGTTATATCTGGAATATCTGATATGGAAAGAAGATACATTCTTAAATATTCTCCACACACTGATTTTCTTCTCTAGAAGTGAAGGAATGTAACATTTTTTAAAAATGAAATGAATTTTCAAGACTGTGCAGAGTTGGCAATAGTTCCTTATTGTTTTGCCAAAAGAATGCTGATAATGTTGGTTACACTTGAACTGAATACTGTGATTTATTTTAGAGGCTGTGTTATTCAATTTAGTGTTTAGCTTCCTTTTCATCATCTCTGTACATATATCCACTGAGAGCAGAAATTGCTGGGCACCGCTTATGATTGGTATTTCTTACAGGTATACTATGTGGATTCCTTTGAGATATGCAATACAAATCTTTCTTGGAGCATGTGTAGCCCAAAAATAATAAAAAAACCCCACAAACCCCCAAACTCCCCCCTCCTAACTTCTTCAACAACTGTTTTCAAAGAATCTCTCCAGCTCCCTTATCTCATTAGTACACCTGACGGCTCTGCCCAGCAGCTTTCCCATCTCTCTCCAGAGCCCTGGCAATGTCCAAAATGACTGCTATAAGCAATGTGTTTGGCTATTGTTTCAAGTGAAATATGGACAGAATGTAATGTTCTTTGAGTATCACATTTTTCTTTACTACAAGCTATTGTCTGCCTGAACATATGTCTGATGAAATTGGAGAACCTTATGCTTTCCTGAATTACTATGTACTGTTTTACTTACATAAAACTATTAAACAATGTGTGATGATTAATGTGCATAGAATCATAGAATCGTTTAGGTTGGAAGACCTATATAAAACACATCTAAGGTTATAACATTTAGAAAATGCCAATACCAAGATTGTCTGGAGAAACATGAGTCTTTTTCTACATTACAGGTCCACTTCATACATGTTATGAGACTGGATACTGTCTGTTGAACTATTTAATATATAGTTTGTTTTCAGCATGCACTCCATGTCCTATTAACCACACCATGTATAATTCTGCTGTGGTGACAGAATAGTTTTCTACTCCATGGCTTGCTTGCCTGAATTCTCCATCCACTTCTGCTGATTGGAACTTTCCAAGGCCCTGGGGCGATCAGCTCAACCAGACTTCTTTTCCATGAAAACAAGTGCATAAAGAAACAAGGGAAAAAAAATTGAGGACTAGAGATGGTGCAGTTCTGGATCTTGTTCCATCATACCACTAGTATGGGAAGGTGACACATATACCCAAGTGATCCCAGGTGCAGAATTCATGTGTATCCAAACAGACATGTGATGTTTTAAAAAAACCCTATCAGCCTTCCATCTGGAATTCTTTGGTAGCAAAGTATTGCAAAAATGTTTGCCTTATATGTGTAATGGATTTATATTCAAAACGCCCTGTAGGTAATGTAAGAAGATAGTCTCCATTTGCAAGTAAGTAATAAGTGTACCAAGAAGCTGCAGCTTAAACCTTCAAACACTGGAACACAAACCCATTGATTTTTCAAAGTCTTCAGCATGTTTAAAGCATTTTCGATATATAAGTGTTTCCCATGGCTTTAATTACAGTTGTAATTATGCAGGATCTCTGTAAAATGGATCCTAAGTTCCCAAGCTGGTTACCCAGAAAATAAGAAATGAAGAGGGCCATTTATGAAAAGCTTAATATAAGTGACTTGACTTATCTGACCCGAGTTTATTCACAAAATCAGAGGTGGAATTCAGTTCTTTGGACAGAACTCAACTGCCTTAAACATGCATTCATGCATACATCCCAAGTTTTAGGTTTGGGTTTTTTTGGGGTTTTTTTGGTACAAATATACCAAGTTTTGGTACAAATGTTACCGAGGACACACAGTTATGAACTGTACCACCTTGCTTCACCTGCAGAATACTGTTTTCTGCATCTCATAAGAGTTCCGACCTTTGGATCATTTTATGCCTCTTCCTGGTAAGTTAAAAATCACGCTACTATCTTCTAATTATATTTACATTAATGGTACTTAGAATGTCAAAAGAAGGACTAAACTTAAGATCAAATTCAAGTGAGGGGGAACAATTTGACTCCAATTTAGCTGGAAACATGGAATGTATTGATCTGTCTCCATTTGTAATGACCTGCACATTTACAATTCTCTGTTTTAAGAGACCGGGAAATCTAATTCAAATACTGGGGGTTATATTCACAAAGAAGATGTAAAGTGTGCATGCTCTTCATATAGAGCATGATTAGAAGACCCAAACTAAAGAAGGCTTCATTGGATCTGAGACTGGAGAGTTACGTTTCCATTTGTTGTAAAATTAGTGACTGACTGAATAGGTACTGTTTACAGTCAGGGCTATGCACTAGCAGGACAGCATTACTTTTGATACTTAGGTTGTGTCTTTGTACCATGATGAACCAAAATGTGTGGATGTAGAAGTCTGACCACCATTAGCCTGATGAGTTTGTATCTGGCCCTTGCACAGTGTAAATGAACACCAAGGTGCCTAAATGTCCTTTTGGTGTTTCACTGGCATTTACATTTCCATTCAGCCCTTAAAGATCTAGATGCGCCTTAAATGCTGCTAGCAGTTTTATCTTCAGTGCCTCTTTTGGGTATGTTCATAATGACCAAAGTCCAAATACAATCAAGCAGTTCAGTTCCAACTTCCCAGCTGTCTCCTGGAATGAAGATGATAATGCTTTATCCTCTCTCCCACAACATCTGATGCAGTATGAGTTCTCTGAGGGGAAAGAAGGCAGCCAGGGAGGGAAAGCAAACTGAAGAGAGTGATCTGAGTCAGAACTCCTATCTCCCAGAGGAATACTCTAGACAACAGTGAAGTCTTTCCTCTGAGACACTGTGATATTCACAAGCGCAACAGATGCTGGAAGATGTTGGAACTGTTGATTTTTGTTCAGTTTCCTACTTAAATGCAATGTGCTGTGCTCTCTCTTGTTACAGCTGGGAGGAAGGTTACCTGACCAATTTTTCCTGAATGTTTTGGGGCAGGCTGGAACTTCAGGTGAAGGCTGGGTAGTAGGATGCTTTTTCTCACCAGAGCAGAGGAAGGCCTGTCTCTCTAAGCAAGTAATGTGGGCCGGTTTGTGGGCTGAATGGCCTTTGGTGTTTGGAACCCATTAGGTGCATTCATGGAGAATGTCTGGTTTCATCCTAAAGAGAGTTAGTTCAGGTGATACAAGTCAGCAACTTTATGTGCTCCTGCCCTGAATTAAAAACAAAACAAAACAAAACAAAACAAAACAAAACAAAACAAAAGCAACAATGGAGACCCTCTTTTCAAATCCTGGAAGGCAGAATGGGGCTACAACGGAGAAATCCAGGAAGAAGAGTCCTGCTAGTGTGAGTACCTCCTTGAAGACCCTGAGAGGGAGAGGGAGCTGACATGCAGCAGAGAGCAGAAGCAGAGCTCAGATGCCAAGGATATGGAAATAAAGACCCCTTTATAGGAACACAGAAAGGTCTGCATAAGGCTCGCCTGATGCAAGAAGCTATTTGGAGTTGTTGTAATGGAAAAGACTCTTTGTAATATATTCTGGGATTTAGTGGACATCTGGTAGATCTGTCTTCATGCCTTTTATTTGTCTCTTTCCCAACAGGTATAAATTTTAACTATTGACAGATCTAGCTTTTTCTAGTTTATTACTTCTGTGTTAGAAGAGAAATTAATTGTGTAAATAGGAAGGCTGAGATGCCTTTTTGGGTTTTCAACAAATGCTAAAGGGCCTATGGGTTAGGGTTTCTGGATCTGTCATGTTTAAGAAGTAGTTCAAGACATGTTCATTCTGCTGTCATTTTGTTTACCTTATGCTGTTTCTTGTCCCTCTGACTTCAGTGAAAGAACTAGCAGGAACAAGATGGATTCTATGGAATATTTCTCTCTGACAGTTTTCACGTATGATTTTATGCACAGGTTTTCCACTAGAAAAAGGGATGTTCAGTCTGGCCCTCATTTTTTATCCCATCCCCACTGGAATAAAACTTGCTGGCAACAAATATCCTGTTTGAACAAGGGAGACTGCAAAGCGATGTCAGATTTACTTCTATGTTTTAAACAAATAGTTTAATCTTCTGTGCTCTTTTTTTGTTTTAACAGTGATTGTATTCAGTTTATCATTCCAGACATTTCTTCCTGCAAACTCCCTCACCAGGTTTTGAAAATACTTTTTCCTTACAGAAGAAATATTTCACCCCCCTCCTTCTCCCTTTTTTTGAAAAGCACAGTCATGTGGGAACAGATTACTACTCACTGAAAGGATGTTTTCACTCAGAATTAATATAGCTTTATTTAATTTATGACATCACATAACATGATAAATTATGAATTAAAAATATCATTATTTGGTGTATGAATGCTTGTCATCCATTTTGATAGCAAATTAATCCTGAAGCTCTTGGAAAAAAGCTTCCAGTAGCACACAGTAACATCATTAGTAGCAGAAGCCCAGAAAGGTCCCAAACATTTGCAAATGGGCAATCCTACATTGCACACTGCTCTGCTTTGTCTGGCTTTTGTGATTTGCTAGATTTCCGTATGTAATATATTACATTCAAAGCTAAATAGAATGAATTGTTTGACACTCAGACAACAGCTCTTCTGTAGACAGCAAGATTTTAATACGGCACATGCATTGCACATCAGCTCTAGCCAGGAAGGAGGTATGGGTCCATCTACCAGTGCTCATTTACAAACAACTAATTTGTGTATCTGCCCCAGCATGAAATTTTAAATATTTTTGAAATGATTTCTTATCATTTCCTATTGTACATTCATTTTCTTCCAAATACAGCCAGATATAAAAAATATCCTGCAAGTGTATGTCTACAAAGGGCCTTTAGGTTTTGGAAAAAGCATGAAAATATTTTTTTCTGTTATTTCAGTATAGCCAATTCTGATTTCACTAGAAATGACAAAGTGATGAGCTAGAAAGAATAACACAAAACTAATTAAACCCCTTCACATCCTAGACAGCCTGAATTTGTTTGACTGAAGTTTCAGTCAAAGATTTGTGCTGTTTCTTGTTTAAGCTGAACTGATTCACCCATTCCAGTGAATCCAAGAATAGATTTTCTGTCTTTGTATGATTCTTGACTGCCTGTAATCTGAGGAAATGAAAAAGGAATGAAACGACTTTTACATTTGCTGTGGGACAGTACTTGGCTGAAATTCCTTCTTTGGTACTCAGTTTTTAAATAAAGGATCCTGAGAGCAGCTTCCAGCTTATTCAGCATTACACATAAACTGAATCAACAGCACCTCTAGGGTGAGTTTCTAGCTGTGCCACTTGCCTCAAATATCTCACACTGCATCTGATTTTCTCTTTTTACTGGTTGTGGTTGTTATGGTTTTTGTTTAACCTAGGCTAGCTTTTCAATTATGGGGAAAGTAAATGAAAGAAGGAGGCAAAGATCCAGCACTACACAGGCATCATAAATTCCAGTAATATGAACTAGATAAATAAAGCTCAGAAAAACATGGTGAAACTTTATTGGTGAGTTTGCCTTTAATACGCTTTGCAGAACTTTAATAGCAGCCAGTTTTGGTTGTTACTCATTTCAGACAGGAAAGGTGAAATGTGATTAGAGCGGCAGCTAATTTGGGTGGTCTATGTATTGCTACAAGTCAATGTCTGCCTACCTTATTTACAACTAGAACAGCTATGTGTGGTTGAGCTGTATATTAGAGAGACAGAGAGACAGCTGCAAAGAAAGAAAAAGCAATAGCAAAGGGAAAAGCTTATTCAGAGGTTTCTGCCAGGGGAAGAAAAAAATAATCCAGGAAAGGGCAAGCTGGAGGAGATTCTGAGGGTAACTTGCCAGTGCCCAAGGCTGAACACCTGAAGTAAAATGCATTCACTGTAAACAGTTTGTTGCTTATTCTGGTGCAAATCCTGTGAATTGCACCAATGTCTGTGAGAGGGCAATGTGTTTCGTTCACTGAAATTTAAAGAGCAAGCTGGTTTAGAACTGAGTGGAGAGGATGGGATGGGAGAAAGTAAACGAGAGAAGTTAAACCCTGGGAGGTTTGCTGGGGTGATACATACATAAACAAGCACCTAGAAGATCTTTGGTGATAATCAGAGTTTGACACCGCAAAAGGCTTTAGCATCTCTCTCTGAGACAGGCATACGACAAAATAAAGTATTTGAGCACATACAAATTCAGAGTCAGAGGCAGACCCATGGAAGACACTGGTACAATCTCCTTAGTTAAATACATGCATACGTTTAGGTAGCTGGCACTGAATCCATGTATGCCATTCAGTGACATTTGTAAATTCTGGACTCTAAGAAACAGCATACCAAATGTGCTAAAAGCTCAGATAAAATAAAGATTATTGAAGAAAAGATTATTATTTTGATAGACATCAAAGCTCTGTAAATTTAGCCCTTTAGTGCAGAAGAAAAGAAAGAATGAATGATCAATATAACAGTTGCTCCAATGACAGTGAAACTTTGAAAATATTTATTAGATATGTATTGCTGTTGTCTTAACTGGATTATCAGAAGCAGCACATAATATGCCATTAATTTATTCTGTTTAATGATTGTTTAAACAAAAGGTTTGTAAATTGATCCCGGCTACTTAAGAAACAACATGTTACATTGCTAATAGGTAGCAGAAAGAATGTTTTTTTAAAGACTCCAAGTAAGCCAAAGGAAGCAAGTTAGAACAAATACATTTTTTTTTTTTTTTAAAATTGAATGTCAGCCATTTGTAACCCTTTCAAATTTGCCATTTTCTAAGCCCACAGTAAGAACAGGCATTTTATTGTTAAATTTATGAGGGAGAAAAAAATATCATTCCCTAAGCAAAGACTGCTATTTTTTTTTTTTTTTTTTTTTTCCCTTCACTGTTTTAACAGAAATCTTCAGGTTCATACAACCAGTCAGTTCTGGTCCTGTCTGTGTAAAACAGGAAAACACTAATTTTGTATCAAGAAACAGTTAATACCATAAATATACATTTCAAACATGCAACCCTAAAATCCCTGAAATACTGACATATATTGTAAAGCAAGGCAAAGAAGCATTTTAATAGCAGCCTTAACTCTGTCTCTCTTGCAGCATTCATTCTCTGTGCCCCATATCTGCTATAAACAAAACATGCTTTTTCAGGTATAGCAATGGAATACTCATGATTTCACCTTTGATGACCAACAAGAAATCTGAAAAAAACATAAACCTGCTTTGAAGAAGGTAGAAAGCAATTCAAAGTGGAAAAAAAATTATAACCTTGATTATGGATTCACTTGGTTATGCCAAAAGTCCACCAGAAAACACGGAAGCTAATACAACACATACAATTTTAACAGAGACTTGAATACTTTTGAATTTACAGTTGTTGCTGTTCTAATAACACTCAGTTAAATAGGGTCCTAAGAGTCTGACTGGTTTGCTCTAGCAGCTATGCCATAAAATACACTGTGTTGCTCTTGTTTTTTTCTCTTGTTTTTTTCCAGTGCTATAACTATGGTGGATAGAAGACCCGATCCCTGTACACAAAATTGGTCTTAGTCCCTTAATAACAGTATTTAATTTTATTGACCACTTTCCCAATTAATCCCTTAGTGAAGGGAAGGGGATGTCCTCTGAACCAGATCCAGATCTGAGCTCTCAGTCAGCTTGCTGGAGATGATGACTAATAAGACAACTGTTAAATATAATTTCAGTTATTTTAAACATTGTTATGCTTATTCAAAATCATTGCTCCATTAATGCTTATGCTTTGCTTACTTCAATGCCTGCAGCTGGAGTCAAAGCACTGCCATCAGAAAGATAATCCCAAAATGGAAGCCCAAGTACCTACATCAGGTTTTGTTTCATTTTCATACATTTAACTATAAATACATGTTTTCCACTCTCTGCACTGCAAAGTAGAACCCCAAAGCCTTCTATTTTACCTCCTGCACCATCATCCAGATGGGAGGGTATGGTTTCTATTCTACAATCTTTATCACAGAAAAAGAGAGGAGAAGAATATTGTCTGCTTTCCAAGTAACATGTGGAGCGGCAGTACTGGCAGTGAGAAGAATCTTGTTTTGACTTGCAAAATGAGCACATTTGATAAAGAAGTCACTGAGGGAGAATAAATGTGAAACACTGAGATATCATTTTTATAGCATCACTTTTCTGATTATAACAGCCACTCTTAAAAAAAGTAACCTTAGCAATAATTTTATTTATTGTTTACATCTACTTTGAGTAAAGCTGAGACATGGGAATGCAGTAAATAGTAGCAACAACATTTCTGAACAGGCTGAAAAAACCCATGTATTTATATTCAGCTTCATAGGACAAATGCAAGGCATAACACAGAGCTTATACTCCTCATGCGTACATGTGGGGTTTTTTTTCATTAATTCAGGCCACTTTACATTTTCACATATAATTGACTTCATACATTAAGCATGCTACAGATGGAAAATATTAAAAAAAACCCCAACCTAACAAAACATTAAACGATCTTGAATTATTGTAAAAATAGATTTGGAAAGTTGACTTTGATATCTGTTGCAGCCTAGGGACCTGAGGGGATGCAGTAATAAAACACAGTGCTGGGACGGTGTAAAAATCAGAGCAACTTTGCTCCTGGCCTCTTCCTGGTGTGGAAGTGTTAGTGGTTAAATTAAAACAGTGCGGTAAGGTCCCTTCCAACGGGAAATGCAAAACCAGACTCCAGAATACTTTGGAATAGCTGCAAGTTTTCGTTAAGAAGCAGAAAAAAGAACTTATAGCAGCTTCCTCAAAACCCAGTTTTCCTATTATTTGCTTTCATCACTCTTTCTTATTTCTTCTCCCTCAAACTCTACTGGAATAGGTCAGATCAACTTACTTTTCCAATTTTACTGAATTGATAATAGTTACAGTCTTTACAAGCTGAGGCCCAAACCAGGTATTATTCAGGAAAGCAATGTATTGTATGACACTGGCCATGCTTTGAATGATGAGGGTTGACCCAAGTGATACCTATGGCACCCTTCCAGCCTAAATTATCCTATGCATCTATAAAAAATGTGTAGTTAAAATAATGATGATTAAAGGATTAAAAAAGGATGTCTTGACCTTGGTCTACATCCAGGCAGGGAGCCAAGAAGCCCTGGAAGTGATTACCATAGACCAGTATTGCAGCCTTGTCCCCATGGCCAGGAATCTGAACTGGCGAACTTCAGTGTTTTCCAGGGTCTGAATTTGAGAGCTGGGATGTTCTGCAGTGTGGGCTGCCATGTATTCTCTCACCATGTTAGCAACCGTTTGATTAAAGTTGGGTCCCTCAGAGGAGAACCATAAACCCGGGACTTCCCTGCCTCGTGTTCCTTTGTCTTCACTGAGGTTAAAGACGTGATAATGGCAGCACAAATCAGGCTAGAAGTGGGGGAAACCTCCCACATTTCTGATTTGGGAAACACTCAGAATGTAGGTATGAAACTGAATCTGTACATCAGCGCTTTGAGTTTTCTTTTCTTCTATGGCTGAAGTGCCAGCAAAAGAACCAGGAACAAGCTAAATCTTGAAATACAGAAAAGGAACAAAAGTATTGCTTATTGCTTCTCAGTTGTCATATTCAGTTTTGTTTAGCTTTGCTTTTATTAAAGAATTGTAAAATAAACCTGATAGTGGAAGTATCAGTCAAAATTAAAGCTTATAAAATAAAATTATGGGTTTACTTTAGATGAACTTATGTTGGTGAACACAGAGGTGGGGAAGAGATAAAGGAGGCAGAGAAAGACCAAGTGTTCATGAACATTCATTAATTTCTAATTATTTAAATTAAAAAAGAACAAAAGGAAAGATTGACACTTTTAGTTGTCCATAAAATGGCTTTGGCTTCTAGTAAAAAAATTAATGTTTTAATTTTTGTTTAGTAAAAATGTTAATGTTTTATTTTTTGGTAAAAACACTGAGGATTTTCAACTAAATGAACTATACTTCTCAGTTTTTGGAAAATGCAATTTCCCCGGGAAAATAAAGTTTTCTTTTTTTCTACAAAAATCTTTTGATAAAGAGGTTTTAATCAACTTCAGCTTATAGGCTTCAACTACTTAACTGTTCATAGAATCATAGAATCATTTAGGTTGGAAGAGACCTTTAAGATCATACAGTCCAACTGTTAACCTAGCATTGCAAAGTCCCCCACTAATCCATGTCCCTAAGCTCTGCATCTACATGTTTTTTGAACACCTCCAGGGATTCAAAAAACTCTAACACTTACAGCTTGTTCCATTGCTTGAAAACCCTTCCAGTGAAGAAATTTTCCCTAATATTCAATCTAAACTTCCCCTGGTGCAACTTGAGGCCATTTCCTCTTGTTCTCTCGCCTGTTACTTGGGAGAAGAGACCCACACCCACCTCGCTACAACCTCCCTTCAGGTAGTTGTAGAGAGCGATAAGGTCTCCCTGGAGCCTCCTTTTCTCCAGACTAAACAACCCCAGTTCCCTCAGCTGCTCTTCATAGGACTTGTGCTCTAGAATATTCTTGTGGTCTTGTGTTAATATTCTGTGGCCCACGTGACATACATTACTGTAAGTAACATGAGAAAATTGTATTCCCTGATGTGATGCATTATACTGAGTATTCCTTTTTAAAAGGAGATACATATATATACTTAAGGTTGTATCACAAGCAATTCTCATTATATGTGGACTCCATGTACATTTTCTGATGCAGCACCTTTCGAACGATTTGCTGGAAAGACGTGAGGAAGTCTCAGTGCATCATAAAACCTGGGTAATGACCCTTGAGTATAACAGAAAGAGGTCAGAACATTTGCAAGAGGAAAACAGCACATGAAATGTAGAAAGCCTAGAACATTAGTGTAGATACTTTGAAAGATCATAGGGACAACAGACTTGCTTCAGTTAAATAAACAGATATCCTTGAACATCCTGCCTCGAGCCATCATTGTGAGAGTTGTAGATCTTCCAGTGGTCTCATGTCTGCTAGTCCCCTGTGAATACCTTTTATACCCTAAGATACTTCAAACGGTAGTATAGACATATATTTGGGCAACTGAAGCAAATTAAGAAAGCTTGGGGAGAAAGCAAGCTAACGCAATATTGGATGCAAACAATCTTTGGATTTGGGGAACAGCGTATCCAGTCTTATTCTGTGACTGGGGAATACAAAAGAAAGCTTCTGGTGACACTAGTGCAAGTTATTTCTGTTTTTTCTTCCCAATAAATCTCCCCCATAAGAAATACCTTTCTTTTCTAAGCCTAGTAGCATCAGTCTTTGGCTTCTCCCCTGACTAATCCAAAAATTGGTCAGGTAAGTAAAAAGTTTGCCAAGTATCTTCCACTTGTTTCCCGTGTACGTAACCTACCCAATCATTCCTACTTAATTTACCATACTTTTTCCCATTTATTCATCACCAATCTGTTAAGTGTTTTATGATTGATACATCAAGGTGAAATAATTCCCTAATTGGCATATCTTACACTTGATTACATTTTTACTCTCTTTTGAAATATAATTCTGTTTTAGAAACCATGCATTCATCTTACAAATACAGAGTTAACATTAGTTAATAGTCACTGATTCTTTCTTTGATAAAAAAAATCAGAAAGTGAGTCGAACACCATGGATTCCTTTTCCAAAGTAAATTAATTTCCAGCATTTGTTATTTTCTGATGTTTATGTGACTTAGTTTATTGGGTTTGCATGGCAAGGTTTTGGTA
>KL280706.1:0-32448 GCA_000699545.1 Podiceps cristatus | reverse complement strand
AATGACAGAATATGGGTATAGTCCCAGGTCCTGCTAGCTTGATCTTCATTACCCTCCCAGTGCCAAAGGTTCCCTTGCAGCCAGTGGATAAGTTTGAATTGTGCTTCATGTCCTGTGGAAAACTTGGTCACACTGAGCAAAATTTGTCCCTACTCACAGCTATGTTGTGCACAATGAAAATATGTAGCCTCATGACTGCTGTAGCTCAAGAAATTTTAGGCCAGGCTCTCTCTGCAAGTGATATCCTCAAAAACACAACATAGTCCCAGGCATGTATCATTCCAGTATGGATCCATACGGAAAATCTCCTCTCTAGAACAGAAAGATCAAGCATCCAAATGCCTACTCCCACAACATGGAAATTAAGTTTAGTAATGTTGAACTATATTAAAAACCAGTTGAAACCAGTTCAACACATCCATAATACGTTTTTATTTAGCATTGTTTGTACTGATAACATCAAAGTAGCATAACCACGTCAAACACGTGAGGTTTCCTGGAGCTTTCCACTCTTGAAAGCAGTATACATCTCAACAACATTGCCCAGTACAAAGCCAAGGAGTTACTACCCTGGAATTTACAGGGCAGCCCCTCTGCACACTCAGTTATGCTTAGGTAAGCCGTTTGTATTAGCAATGCAAGGGATTTGCCAAGCTACAGCTAGAAGCAGCATCCCACTGCAAGCCCCACCTACATTTATTTGACACATGACAGCATTTTGACCCTGCCAGGGCAATCAAATTTCAGTGTTTTCTGCACAGGGGTTCTAGAAATATCTATCGTAGTACTTCACCATTTATAGGATTATTTAGCTCAGGGCTGGAGATTTCATGGGTGATGCAGAAAGGTGATCTAGCTGAGGTGACAGGTGACTTGGATTTTCAAAAAGTTCTTGCTAATGTCCCTCATAAAAGCCAAGGTAAACTGCTATGAAATAAAGGAAACAATTTAATAAATCAGTTACTGACTACAGTAATAAAAAGGGGGAGGTTACCAGTGTGTCCCCAGAGGGATTCATGCTTAGATGTGTAGATTTGAGTATTTATCTACAAAAAGGGTGAGCAGAAATCTGGCAGTTCATTAATATTAAACAACTTATCACAGAAGTGGAAAAAAGCTGCAAAAGGATCTTGCACAGTACTGATTGACAAGATAAAGCAACAAGGGAATTTCAAAGTCAAATGGAAAATAAAAATAGTCTCGACTTCCCTAATAGAGTCAGATCTAGATACTACTAAGAACGAACATTACCAGCTCACTCTCTGGAGCTGATCACAGGTTCTTTTTTATGAACAATAGTTTCATGCTCAGTTGGTGCCAAAGCAGTGAACTGAAATTTCAGAATGATGAGAAAATAATTTTTTCTTATTTCATAGGACCAGAGACACAGATCATTGAAAGCCAACAATAAGGCTAAGTATATGTTTTTTTGCTCCTACACTCTTCCCAAGGCACCCACTACCTACTGCTGGCACAGACCTTGTCTGACCTACTGTAGTCATTCTTAGAGAAGAGGTTATACCTTCCAAAATGCGGACAGGTGCGCAGTAAAACTTTCTGATGTACATAGGTACTCTCCCTTGAATGGAAGGTTCAAGAAGCACCTACAGTATTTTTGAAGTTCTGTGCTAAAGGATTAATGTAGTATCACACAGAAATCTGAATTTCTAACAGGAGAGAACAAGTAAAGCAGGCTGATAGTGATACATGCTGAACATCAGCAGATAACCTGCTAGGTATCACACACACTGAAGGTGTTGTCTACTGCACTAGTTACCACATGACCCTTCAATAGGTTCTGATATTTCTGCTTTAGTTCAGATAAAATGAGGAAGTAAAAGAATTCCAATAAAACTGAGGTTATCTTGCATTCTCTCATTTCAGGAAGAGAGTCTGCAGCTCTTCAAATTGACCACTGGGTATGCTTCCAGCCACAGTTAGCAAGCTCCCTCTTTTTGTGAGGTGAATGAGCAACTTTCTGCCAAACTGAAGAGGTTGGAGAAAGATTAAGAAAATGATTATGTAATCTTAAATTATTTTTAAAAATAACAGATGCAACTCAAGGAGAACAGGAGTTATTGCTGCTGAACAGCCAACCTTCAGTATACCATTCTCTCTTCTCCCCTTTTCTTCGTTGTTTTACAGTAACAGCCAACACAAACATTATCTTAAAAATCACCCAAGTCATATCAGATTAGTACAAAACCATCTCATTTATTGGCTGCTCTGATTTCCTGCTAGAAGCCTCAGTATTTCTATTTATCTCCAATCATAAAGTCTGCCTTAATTTTTGCTTTGCAAGTGTTACAAATAGACACATAATTGGAAGAAAGAAAAATCAGCTCACCCATGGTGAGAACGGTTTTAGTACATCAGACCAATCTCACCAAGAGATAACAGCAACTGATTGGTTTATTACACTGAGGGTATAGCTTTGCTTTTAGCATCTTGTATGTGTATAGTAAATATACATATTTCCATATTATAGTTTACAAGCAAATTAAGAGGTAATTTGGGGAAACAGTGTTCAAAATTTTGCTGTCAAGCTGTCATCGGGAACTGCTAACCTCTGCACCTTCTCTGATAAAATAGTTTCTTGTTTTCCTGAAAAGACTTTCTTGCTATTCTAACTACACAAATTCATCAGTGTTATCAATTACTGGAAATAAATACCAATCTTACACGAAAAAAAGACAAATCGTCTGATTTGTTAAGTGATCACTGCAAATATCGAGATTAAAAATTCAACAGCTTTTGTGAAATGAGGCACTGGGTTTTCAAAGCATTCAAGAAATACTATGCAAATGGCAATTATTTTCATGCTGTAAGGCTAAAACATGCTCAAGGTTACAGCAAGGTTCAGGTAGTTCCATCAGTACAAGCAAATTAACACTATTAAGTTTCAAAACATGCTATTTCCCTTCAGAATTTTAAAGGAAACAGAAGGGACAGGATGGGCAGAAATTACATTCTGAGCACATATTCTCCTTTTATACCTTGTAAATTTAATACTGTGAAAGTATAGCTGCTTAAACCCAGGATAAACTTAGAAGGAAAATTTATTTGCTGTTGCTCAACTGGCTTCATGACTTACTTTAGCTAACTGTAGCAAGGCTTTTGACACAGCCTCCTGTGGCATCCTTACAGCCAAACTGGTGACTAAATAGACTGGATAAATAATTGCCTGGACCGTCAGACTCAAAGGGTCATGCTTGGGCATACAGAGCCCAGCTGACACCTCAAGGGATGGATGCTAGGGCCAGTATTACTTAATGGCTTTCTAACCTGGATGATGGGACAGAACACACTCTTGACAAGCCTTCCTTCAGGTGATACCAAATTATAGAGGGCTGTTGCTCAGAGGGACCTCAGCTCTCACTGAACAGGCTGACAGAAACCTCATGAACACCAAAGGCGAATGCAGCATCTTGTACCTGCAGAGTTACCCCATCTCAGCAGGTCAGGCTGGACGCTGACAGGATAAAAAGCAACACTGCAGAAAGACCCGGGGAACAGAGTGAACTGCACGAATCGGCAGCATGTCCTTGCAGCAAAGGCAGCCCACAGCACACCCATCTGTATTAAGCAAGACCATGGCCAGCAGGCTAAAGCTACCTAATGGAAAAGTATAGAGAAGATGGTGCCAGGCACTTAAAGGTACACAGATGAAGTGAGAGAGGAAACATGAGAAATTCTGATACATAAAAGGAAAAAAATTCCTCATGGTGAAAGTGATGAACCACTAAACCAGGTTGCTAAGAGGTGGTGGACTCTTCATCCTGGGAGATGTTCAAGGCTCAGCTGGACAAGCCCTGAACAACCTGCTCTAACTGGACCTGTGTCCTGGTTTTCACTGGGATGGAGTTAATTTTCTTCCTAGTAGCTGGTATAACACTGTATTTTGGATTTAGTACGAGACTAATGCTGGTAACACACTGATGTTTTTAGTTGTTGCTAAGTAAAGCTTACATGAAGTCAAGGGCTTTTCAGCTCCCCATGCTCTGCCAGTGAGGCGGCGCACAAAAAGCTGGGAGGGGGCACGGTCAGGACAGCTGAGCTGAACTGGTCAAAGGGATATTCCATACGATATGATGTCATGCTCAGCGTATAAACTGGGGGGAGTTGGCCAGGGAGTGATCACTGCTCGGGGACGGGCTGGGCATCAGTCCGCAGGCAGTGAGCAATTGCATTGTCCATCACACATGCGTTCTCTTACCATCACTACTACTCTCTCTTCCTTTGCTACCCTATTAAACTGTCTTTATCTCAACCCAAAGTTCGCCACCCGATTCTCTCCCCCTTCCCCCTGAGAGTGTGTGCATGCATGCGAGTGAGCAGCTGTGTGATACTTAGTTGCCAACTGGGGTTAAATCACAACAACCTGCTTTGAGGTACCCTGGCTGGGCTAGCTAACCTCCAGAAGTCCCTTGCATTTTCATTCTGAATTTGGCTACGATGAGTATATATTCAAACTCTGCATACTAGCTAATGAGGTAATATCCACATTCTTAAAGCAAAATTCTCAACTGAATTCATCCGTGCAAGGTGAACAGCTGTCTACTCAAAATGAGGATGAAACCAGTCATTTTCATTTGACCAAACCCAAGTCTGCTTCCCAAAGTTCTCACTGAAATTAAGTATAATAAGAGTTTGAGACACTTAAGATAGCCTATTGTTTATACTTGATTGTTAGCAGTCAAATGACTTTAAAATAATTCACTACTTTTTAAATGTTTGAGAAGTTTGCCATTAGCTTCTGCTACCCAGTATTATGGAAGACTTTGTCCAGTTTTGGACACCCTCCCCACCTGCACTCAGTACGAGATCCTGATATACTTGAGCAAGTGCAGTGAAGGGACGTCAGGGGGATGGAGCACCTGCTCTGTGAGGAGAGGCTGAGGGAATGGGCCTTGTTCCACCTGGAGAAGAGATTAGTCTGGGGGTCCCAACAGCATCCCTCCAGCACCTACAAGGAGGCTATCAAAATGGCAGAGCCACACTCCATCCACGTGCAGTAGAATGACGCACAAGGGACAAGCTGCAGGTTCTAACAGCAAATAAAATGGGGTAAAAATATCACAATTAAGCATTGTAACAGTTTGAACAGAGAGGTTATGAAATCGGTCTTTGGACATTTTCCAGGCTAGCTCAAAGGCCTGAGCAACCTGCTCTGAATGCAGAGTTAACTGTGCTTTAAATAGGACACTGAACTACAGACCTCCCTTGGTCCATTCCACTTGGATTCTGTGGTACCTTCACCAAAATGGACAGCCAGCATAAATAACTAGTACTTTATTTAGATTAAAAGATGTAGTATTGGTGGGGGAGATAAAGCTTTCAGTTAGTCATCACAAACACTAATCACTGCCAGTCAACAAGAAAACTCTCACAAAAGGCAGAAAAGATTCAGATATAAAAAAATAGCTCAGCTGCTCACCCATGCCATATCAGACTTGACTATACCACAGAAAACAGCATCACAGCAGATTCTGCACACCCGTAAGACATGATTTCCTCCTCTTCCATAAACATTTTGCTGGAATGTCTGGCCAAGAGCCCCCACGCACTGCAACTCCACCTTTCTGTTAACAGCACAGTGGCACTGATGTCTTACTCCTCTCTATGGTTCTATTAGAGAATGCAGATTTTGTCACCTTCGACTGTAATGAAATGCACAGATTATTTGCTTCATAAGACTATTTTCACATACATTGAAGTAGTAAGAGCTGCATTCTGTATATTTAAGAGATTAACAGATTTTATTGTTTTCTAAAATATTTTACAATAGAGACCCAAACCAGTAATTCCTGACAATTTTAGTAACCATCTTGTGGATGAACAATTATGTTGGTAAGTTTTCCTTGACAGACACATACATACATCCACTTTAAGTTTGCACAGTTTGATTAATTGAAAAATCATGACTAAATATATCTATAAGCTCAAAAAGCAAACGATAAAGTCCAAGACTATCAACAGTGTTTTATAGTTACCTCAAAATAGATTTGTTAGCTTCGTTACAGTGTAGCTTCCTAACATAGCATATCTACTTACCGGAAACTTAGGGGGTTTTTTAAACACAAATCTGCTGTAATTTTACAACCCAGTTTTAAATGTCACAAATGCATACCAATTGACATGATTACAGATGACCAAGTTGTAACTGCAAACAAATGTAGATTTTACAGTGTTCTGCTACAATAATCCATGTAAGGACTAAAGCTAATTTATATTTTGTCCCACAAATTTATCCACAAATACTGATTTTGAGTATGTTAGTGTATCTACTGTACTTCTGAAAATCTAATCACAGAATACTTTGTCTATGATACAGTAATGAATATGGCAGGAAAGCAGATTTAAATATACCTATAATTTAAACTCTTAAACCAGTCTAAATCTTATTGACATCAAAAGGCTTGATAACTAATAGCCATGCTCTTTATATTTTGGAATATCAAATTATATGTACATATACACAACATAGATAGGCTCTTAATAAAAAGCATTTAGTCTATTTTACAATCTTCTCTGTTCAAAAAATTAGTCTTCACAGACTTACATTTCCATTCACCCAAAAATTATTAGCAGTTTAAAGGAGGGTTGTTTTTCTTCCCCCTTCCCCCGCAACCATGTGCTGGAAATAGCTACTATTCTGGGGCTTATGCATAATTTATCTTTCTTTTGAGTGTCACTTAAGATCTAGGTGGAAAACTCTCAGTTTAAGTGTCAAACCACATAAACAACATTCATAGTAGAATCCCAACCCATGACACCTGCAGATCTCTGCTACAAATAACCTTCTGTAACAGATATTTATTAAATACAGTATTTGTTTTACAACTTCAAGCCATGCTGACAACATAGAAAGATTACTACAACATGGAAAGAGTTCTCAGTCAACTGGTGACTAAATCTATGTCATAATTTAAGTATTAATTGATAAATCAAAGCATACAAAAAGGTGCTTAACTACATAGCATTTAAATAAAAAAATACTGCATCTTTCAGACATTGCTAAAAACAAATAGAAAATTAACTATAATCATCTTTAAAATTCAAGTTGCAAGTTACTGAAGGTCACTTAAAATAACTGATTAAACAAAAGTGAGCATAAGCCACATACCAAGGGTAGGATGAGGCACAAGCACAGAAAATGCAAAAATATTTAGGAGTCACAATAACAGACCATGTGGGGAAAAAAAAGCTTAAAACGTATTTTTCCTATCAAACTATTTTTTCAACCTAACCCCTTTCCTTTGCATTGTGCACAAAGTTGTGAAAACAATGACAAATTATTAGTTCTAACTGTTGTCCTTAAATCACCATGATTTCAGAATCAAGCTCTTGCCTTTTCATTAAAATATATACACTCTATACATCATTCAGCTTCCTCTTGCTTTAAATATATACTGTACAGGCCTACAGAGCTTTTGTAACACTTCTGTATTAACTTTGTCCTTTGTCACTGGATTGGTTCTACATAGTTTGCTGGGTATAAACCAACTTGTCCATTGTCCAGACGTCCTTTGCACCAACCCTGCTCATCTTCATTCTCCATTTTAGTTAACTCATCCCCTGAAAAAAGAAGGAATGTTGTTCACAAACTGTAACCTTTTAAGTAACAACAGGAAGACAATGAGACAGTTATCCACATGTCCACCTTTCTTCCCCCGCCCACCTTAGGCCCCAGTAGAAACCCTTCCTTCTTTGCTCTTCATGCTTTTGATACCAAGAATACCACTTAGAGATTTACACATGGGATGAAAGGCCCACAGTTTCAAGAAAATTTGAAGCAGCAAGCTACTTTGAAACTAAAACATTACATTGATGGCACTTCAAAAAGGTCACAGCATTTTTTTAAAGCACAATAAAGAATGCAAACTTTTGCAGATACATACAGTGTTATTTCGCTTTAAGGTCGAAGACTCCCTTATATCTAAAGGATGTGAACAAAGATAGCTGTGGATAGTACAACTACCACTAAACAAGCAAGATAATCCTACACTGACATTTTTTTGATGGCCATAAATGTAAGTGAAAAATGTTTCATTAGGCTCACTGTCAATGTACTCTTAGAAGAGTTCGTGGACCATAAATAGGAAAAAGCTAAAAAAAATAAGATGTGACAGCAAAATTCTCTTGAATTATACCTGCAGCTTTTCTGTATACCACTATTAGGTTGCGATGCAGAAAGATTTAAAGGAATCTTCTACCTTACACTTTGGTAAATCTCTCTCTTTCTCCTTTCCTCATATTTTTAAGAAATGTAAGGATTAAGGTTTAATTTCCTCTTTTAGTGCTCTAGCTTTATATTGTTGGAAGCTGATATATGCTTGTAGCTCCAGAAAAAGTAACTTGGAATTTGCTTCCTAATTTACACAGCAAAAGCTGACACTGATTATCCATTCAGACACTTATGAACTATAACATAACCTCATTTTGACTATCTTGCACATCTAATAATCTACATCCTCAGGAAATACTTTGGCATTAGAGAGTCTGCAGTCTCCAAGACGCTATATATAAGCATGTCATGAATGTCCACCTTGCCAGCCAGGCAAAAAAGGCCACACTGAGTAACAATTGTTTCTCATGTGCAACTTCTTTGTGTCAAATTATTTCCCTAGATAAAACTGATTTGTGCTTCATCTTAGTTAGAATAGGAAACACATGCTGAAGATACTAACCACTTAATACAGTCCCAAATGGCTATAAATATACAGAGTCTTGGTATCGTTTAGGAGAACATGAACTAGCCTAGGGACTATAAATTCTTCAATATGAAGCTTGTCCGTTTCTACCAAAGCTTCACAAAATATCTATTTTCTGTAGCTCCTCTGTTAGATAAAAAGGTTAAAGCCTCATCTCCTCTAGTTTGTAAGTTTACTAGATAACTAATAAAGAACATTATGAACAAGTGTTTGGCACTGCAGACTGTACCTGGCTTACGGAGACATTTTACTTTTTTCCCCCCATAATTTCTAGTGCTGCAGGAATGAGAAAGTGTACAGTTCCAAGCCTTCTCACCACTTCTATGAAGTGTATTTTAATAAAGAGTGAAAACAATGACTATCAAAGCCACATTGCATTAACAGTAAGCCCAATGCAGCTGCACTTGTATTAACAGCTAGGACTTGGAAATGTAGTGATCTATGAAAATATTACCACTTTTAAGTGTCACAATAGTTACAATAAAAACAGTCTAACAACTGTGATAAAGACAGCATATACAATAACACATTTCAACAACATTGCATGGTCTACGTTTACTGTAGCTATTTATTCTCAGCCATAGTAGAGACACAGTAGGGTGAGATACACATATGGTAGACGGTTATGTCCCATCCTGTTACACAATTATAAAACCTCTCATAAGATATGAATAAACAGTTATTCTTCCTCTTTGGAAGCCTCCCACAGTTGTTTGCCAAGAAAAAACCCACCAGCTGTATAAAGTATTCCACTAATAAAAAGGAATTTCACACATCAAAGTACATTTAATGGACACTATGCAAAGCATATATTCTACAACATGTACCTAGAAATGATCACAAAAGCTTTGTAGGCAAATTCTTTGAATACCCAAGGAAACCCCATCTGAGAATATCTGCATACATTTAAACCAATACCTAAAGTGTATTAATCCGCTGTTGACAGCTGCTTAGGAGTCTGGGCATAGTCTACATAGAAGGACAGAAGTCAGTACATTTTAAATTCTCTACTGCATGACCTGGTGAATTATTTTCTTTAGTCCTTTGTACGTTCAGTGTAAACCTAGTCACACTAACACTTCTACCTAAAAACTAAGTTTGACCGTAGCCATTCTATAATTCAGCTGCTCTAAGGGGATTCGTAGTCTAGCATGCCATCCCTTTCTTATGATTGATACAAATCATCTAATTTGGTGTTATAACGTACGTTAATGCTCTTTTGAGAAAGTGTTAACCAATTTTTAAGTTAAGCCTACGTACATCTCACTTTATACTTCCCATACTTTATTTCTACAGACCTCACACTGAGAACCACTTTGTTCTCAGTGTTTAATGCAAGTCACACAGCTGGTACTAAAGCACAGACTATCTAACTTTGTATTTAACCATTACACCTGTGTATATAAACATTGCATAGTTTTGCCACTGAAAGGCTCGTTACTGTAAACTCTGGGAATGCCACCCTGTTGCTTCACAGGCACAATACATATATTTCAAGAGGACTAGCATGCTTCCATCCCCTGCTGAGAAAAAAAGGAGCACTTAATAGTCTACAGAATGAAGAATAATTTTAGCTGCTGTGCCTTCCGGAGAAAGCTCCAGATGCTTTGTTACTACTGTCCTTCAGTCAGAGCACAATTCAGAAAAGCTAATGGACAAACCAATCCATTCGTCCTCTCTGGAAGCTTACAATACTTGTCTACAAAGTAGAAGTCAGATGCATAGAGTTTCACTATTAAAAAAGGAGAGAAGCGAGCGAAAGGCTGGAGCATACCACCTGAGTTGCAGGGCTCTGGTTTAAAAAAACCCCTCAAACTACATTTAGAATATGACCTGGAAATACAGTGTTCTGAGCACTACCTTTCTCCATAAACAAAATGGAAGTCTAGCATTGACTTGACATATTAACTTTCAGCCGTAACACCCATCTAAGACACACAGTAGATGGTGTAGAAGTAGCATACTTCTTACAAACCTCAGCTGAAAGGGAAGTAGAACCAAAAGTTTTCCCAGACTTCCCAAGTCTTTTAACACTTGAATCCTGGTTTTCCTCTCCAACTAAGTCAGTCCTTACAGGAGAAGGGAGTAAATGACAAGCAAACGGGAAAAGAGACAAGATCAATGAGATTGCCTATCTCATTTTCGCAAACTGAAGTTTTGTTTGCTTTTGCTAAACTACTCCTGCAAACTTGTTCTGGAATTCCTGGTTAGTAAACTTTTCATGTGCCATTCTGGGCAAGGCAGCAGAACAATTGGCTGAAATTAGAGCTCGAAAAGCATGGACAGGGTGTAGATGTCCCCTTCCATCGCTAGAGGGTGCTGCCTCCGGGCTGGCCAGATGATGAAAAACGAAGTCTCCTACTGCGGGGGCCGAGCAGGATGCCCGGGCACTCGCTCAGCACACAACGGCTGGTGGAACTAGCCCAGACCCCCCGAAGGCAGCAGCGTCCCCGCCGTGCAGCCATCATGCCCTTGTGCTAACTTTGTATGTGTAGAATCATACGTGTGGCCCAGGTGTCTCCTGTCAGTAGCCTCTATTCTGTTCTCCCACTCCTACTGAAATAATGTAGAATGTAAAATAAACAAAACAAAAAACCAAAATAAAAACAACCTCAAGGGACATAGAACATACCAAGAAGGGAGATGTACAGTCAGTGTATCATAATATAATGTAAGATGAAAAATCAGGTAGAGACAGTTACTGTGCTTAACATACACCGAAGGGGGATGGAAAGAGAAAGAAATTACCCAAAGTTTACAATCTTATAAAAATAGCACTGTAGGAAACTGGAGGCCAAAAAAATGGATGCTTCCAGTTTAAATAGAAAAAAAAAGTTACTTGATTAGATATTGTTTTAAGATTAGCTGCTGTAGTCTTTTCCTTTACAAATACCCAACTTTGTAGGGTTGGCATTTTTAGTCAGCTAAAAGCAGCAGCTGTTACTGTCACCAAGAAAAGGAGGAGATAGGATTGTCAATTCTGCAGCTCATTTTGTTTAACACAAGAGAGTAAGAAAGGAATCACCCCAAAAGATCCATCCCAACACATTCCAAACAAACTCGAGGCCAGCGCTTCCAAACAGGGGATACTAAGAAGTGCTATCAGGAGGGGTGAGGATTAGATAGCATCATGTAAGTGGAGCTGGACATTCAGAGAAAAAGGTGGCTTCAGAAAATAAAAGCTGAAGAGAACAACTCCTCCCCTCCATTCTCTTTTTGATAAATACTTTAAGTGAATGCTGTAAACTTACCAGCTTTAAAGCTGAGCTCATCTTGCTCTTGGCCCTCATAGTCATAGAGTGCACGTACTCTCACCTCCATTGCAGGAGAGGTGTCTTCATCAAATGGATTGGTGTCTCCATTTGCATCAGTGGAAGAGAAGGGATTGTTGGACTCTTCATCAGACCAATCTGTGGGGTAGCTTTGGTTTTTTTCATAGCTGCTAACACTGAAAACAATTTTAAAATTATTCTTTTCTGCACTTAAAATAGGAGACTAGAAATACCACTAAGTTCCACTAATTAAGCTTAAACTCTGAGGCTCAGTTCTGAAACTTTATTTCTGATATCTTCTCACCTATCTTTAGTTGACAACGCCTCATTCCCAAAAAAAAAAAAAAAAGGCATTCTTGCAATACAAAGTTAGAAAAAGGCAAAGGAAATAAAAAAGGTATCGAAGACAACCTCCCCACAAACTCCAAAACTCTATCAAGTAAAGGTGCACAGGTAGTAGATGAGAGGAATTATGTGGTTTACGATAAGACATTTAAATTCCTTTGCAGAACCTTCCTCCCAAATCTGTATGTTCCTCTACAACAGCTTTCAACAGTTTTTGTATGTTGCAATCCACCAATAAAAAAACTTTATTATACTGCAACGACTTGATCATTTAAAGAAAAGTTCACGGTTGAACATGCACATGCCATTTAAGAGTGGTGTGACATCCCTAGATGTGCATACTGAAGCAACAGGCAGCTGTTTGAGAAGGTCCTAAATGAAAAGAAAGCTATTGTAAAAGGAGGCTTATTCAGTGAGAACACACAGAGCAGTAAAGCTCCAGAAGCAGTTTCACTAGAAAAACTCATCAGTTTTAACATTTTATAGGACTGGTAAGGAAGGAAAAAAGCAATAGCAGTTCTGTTAGCAACTGCCAATAACTGCAGTTTCAAACCAAAGGTCAAGGCAACAGATATGGCATCTGTTAGGAAAGACAAGTTAGGTTACAGTGTTGCTTACATAACCACTCAAAGGACGTCATGCACTGACCAGCATAGTGTTATAGAAACCAAAACCAGAAAACCCTGGATAGAGAAAGTGCAAGTGTGAAAACAATTAAAAACAACATTTCACCAACTTTTTGATCTTATTGTCCTCCTTTTCACTGACAGTACTCCCAGTATCTTCTTCATCTTCAAAGGGATTGTAACTTGATTGTACTGACTGCACTGTGTTACTCTGGACACTAAGACTGCTAATTTGGAAAAGAAAGAGCATTATGGTGACCCTATCTGTTTAAGAGTAAAATACTGTCATTGGTGTTCCACTAAGTAGTTTCTTAGCAGAACCCTTCTCCAGCCAAAAAAAACCCAAAAAAACAAAACAAAACAAAAAAAACCCACAAAAAAAACCAACCAAAAAAACAAACATCTATCAAGTAAGTGTAACATAAGATCCAAGAAAGTCTGGGAAGTCTCACATACGATACATCCGCCCAGAAGTAGAATATCCTTCGTGGACCATAATTTCTTTTTCTTACTGCCTGCAATAAAAGGCAGTGCGATTTTTCTTGCCAGTTTCATTCCTTTCTAAAGCAACTGATGTTAACAGTTTTGTATTAATTGCATCCAGAATTTTGAAGTGACTAAATATTTCGCAAGCTAAGATTTCAAAGTATTATTGTCATTTCTACAGATGGGAAGATAGCAGACTAACTACCAGATTAGCTACGGAAAGTTCAGTTTCTCATGAAGTTGGGTTCCTTTTGATTCCCAATGGAAAAAGAACTGTAAAATAGAGAATAATTCCCAAATTATTTTGTGAGCTGCAGAAAGACATCACTAAAAATGCTCACAGATAATTAACATTCGGTTGGACAGTGATTTTTTGATCCCGTAGAGCTTAGGGTACTTGAAAATAATCTTTTCCATCTACTCTTTTTTAGGCATATAAAAAAAATACCTGCTATGTTTGTTAGGCTGTGAAACTTGATCTCCCGTCTGATTAATACCAGTCAGAGTCACTCCATCAGAAGCCTTCTTCTTTTCTCTTCTACTGAGAGTGCGATTCAGATCTGCAGACCACTCCTACCAATGATTGAAAAACACGAGTTAACATTTTCAGATTGAGTTACGGAACATACATTTATATGTACAACAGTACAAATAATGATTAAAAAAATAAGTTAATCTAAATGTTTCAGTTATACTTCTCATCCAGTTCCTACCCTAGCAATGCAGATATCTGTGCCACTCACAAAATCCCAAGGTTACCTGTATTTCCCTGCTTGGTATTCTGAACACCTCAAAAAGACTTAAAATACCAGATAACTGGCAGACAACTGGAGAAATCAAAGGAGTTGGCCAGTGCAGCCCTTTAAAAGTTGTACTGAGAGGGCTCACTGTTTCAAATAGTGCCAAGACATCTAGTTTTAAAAGGTAAACCTTACATTTAATTTAAAAAGGTTTTATAGTCTAATTTAAGGCTGGGCTTACTTTTTAAGAAGTGCTCCAAGAATGACCTACGAGGAGGCTAATTTTTAAACTCATTGTGTATCACTTTGCCTGTCTCTATGATTTGAGCCCTTAAGGCACTTCACTTTAGATCTAGTGAAATTCATTGTCCTTAGAAGCCATCCATAAGAGTTAAGGCTCAAATCAACAATACTGTTGACAAGACTCATGATGCCATTTGTAAAGTATCCCCTCCTTCATGTTCTGAGCCATTCAGATGTTTCAGAAGGCAGACAGGCATGATGAGACCTAAACACAACTTAAACCTTCGTCAAACTAAGCTGCACAGCGATATAAAGCAGGAGCTAACAGAGAACAAACTGGTTGCAAGCAAATATCCTAGACTGAGACATATTTCATCTCAGAAGCCTTAAAGGTAAAAAAAGTTAGGAGGCAGTTTGCTATTAAAAAAGATAACATTTAAGGTATTTTAAAAATGAAACAAAGATTTTTGCAAGTTGCTCTTACTACTGGTTTACACATGTAGCACAGTCTTGAGTGATTTCTGGCTAACTTTTCAGAGATACCTCATTATTTTAACTTCGTACAAATATTGAGTTACCATAGTTTAAAGACCACTGACCTAAGCATATTTGCAGTTTATAATGCAATTTCATATTCATTTGATCATGACTTTTACTTACATCATCCTTGTAGCATGTAAACGAGAGAAAATTTCATTAGAAAAATAGCAACAACAATATTTAATCTGTTAATTATTATGTTTATGAAAAAGGATGGTAATTTCCCCACACAGAAGTAACTGTAGTTCAGCATTTCAGACAAAGAAATTCTGCAGTACTATTATGAGTTCTCTTCCTCAAACCTTCTAATCTAAAGTTACTCAATATTTTAAAAACGAGTGATATTTTCCATTATGGTTAATAAGGAAAGTGAACACTCCAGAGTTAATGCCTACAAATTATTTCAACTAAACACGATTCAGAAACACTCATCACAATTCCAGCTACTTGATACTCGTGACAGTATGACCTGCACTGATACATTTTGGTGTTTGTTTCTTGTAGGCTGATTTAGCAGAACTCCTCTTAAACTCCTTTCTTTTGAAGATGGCATTCAGCAATAAAATTACTAACTGCTTAAAGGTGGAACTTCTTGTAATATAATAGTATTCAAAAAACTAGTTAAGACTTATAAATACCAATTTTCAGGACTGATTGAAGTATTTAGTTGAAACTTTTTCAAAGTGCTTGCTGCCTACAACTGCTAACAGCAAGGAGATTCAAATTGACGCCTGACACCAAAGGGGAGCAAAGCATATAGGATAACACATACAGGTGTCAGAAGTGTATTGACTAAACCATGACTTACTAATGACTTCGTAATAACATTAGCTTTAAAAAAAAAAAAAAAAAAAAAAAAAAATCACTGTAGAGTTTTCTGTTTTAACCATTTTCTCTTTAAATAGGTGTGTGATATAATCACCTCCAAAATTTGGGGGAATGAGGAGAGCCCAATGGAAATCAAGAAAGAAAACTACTATGACTTGTAAAAACAAAAAAAATCACTGCTAGAAGCCTGAATTTAAGAGTTATGCCAGAAAGGAATATGACAGAAAGCAAAGAGGAGAAAATAGAAAAATAAGCATGGGTTTTAAGTACTCTGACCTTACCTCAAACTGAGGCCAATTCATTGACATCCCTGGACCTTGATTAGCTCTAAACCACCGCAAGTCTTCAACAGCATCTGCTGTTTTGATATTCTGTTCCAGTTCACGGTAGATATTTTTGTAACTGCAAAATAAATTTGTCTTCAAATTTAGTACAACATTTAGAAACATGGCAAATCCCCTAACCAGATTTTAAAAAAAATAAATATTTCAAAGTTCACAATAGTATTGGAAAAACTTACAGCAAGACACTATTAAAAACTCTGACAGACCTATTAACTGACTGTAAAATAGGAAGAGTAGTCCAACCAGTAAGCTTGCTCAAAGTTCACAAAACTGTAAAATCCTTATTTGCCAGAATTTAGAATTATGACTCTTGTGTAAAGTAACTTATTGGCTGTCATTAAACGCAGAATTTACATAGGAGTGTATTTAAGTTACTGAATGCTAGTCTTGAAGTTTCTTGAATTTAAAAGCTCATCTACAAGACAGTAGAATCTGTTTTTGTGATAAGTCCATAGCATTCTGTGAAAAGTCCAGTCTTAATACAATAAGAATTAAAGTCATTATAGAAATAAAAATCTCAAATTTGAAGTGGAGTTAAACAGGTTAAACATTGCCCTATAATATCTGTTAACTGCTTTTATTTTTTTAGGTACTCTACACTTCTATTAACTGTGCTATTTATACAAAATATAAAATCCTATAAAAAAGAACCTTACTATTTTTTCTTATCTCTTAGTCTAATTGTTTTTTGAAGTTGAGTTGTCATAAGTATAAAGTACACAGAATAGAAGTCATGTTGCAGATACAACTTTGATCCCCTGATCTTAGACCATGCACATGATGTATTCGTTCTATAGACTGTGACTACAAATACAATTACTTTATACCAAAAAACCCAAGATGGAACTCAGAGTACAAAGAGGTCCTAATACAACAGCCACAAGGCTTAAAATAAGAGACACGGAACTGCTAGTCTATATTCAAGCTAGAGAGAATTTTGGGAAATCCTTCCAGACGAAGTCACACAAAATTTAGAATTAGTGCTACATTGTCAAGGAGTCAAACTTTCTCAAAATACACTCCCAAATTTCTCAATTTCTACATATTACTTGACTGCTTTAACATGTATGCAGTATGGCTTTTTTCCTTCATCGGTGGTTCTTTGAATGTATTTAAGCAATAGGAAGGCATGTATTTTGTGGAAGGGAATAAATAATTTTGACTGACTCACTAGCCATCAGTTAAATCAGTGATAAACTGGAAGACTACATCTATAGAAAACAGGGTAGGGCTGTTTTGTGGACTGCTCTTGAGGATTATTAAAGTTACAAATAAGACTTCCTTTTGGGGGTTTATGCTACACTTATCTCCGTGTATACAAAGAGGCATAGATAAGGCAATAGATCAACAGTTACAGTTGCTTTATCACTAGTTTTATCTTAATAGTTCTTTTCTTTGCACCTTATTAAGATACCATAAGACAGCACTGCTGAACTTACTAAGTATTTTAAAAGGAAATCATTGCTTTTCCACTAGATCATCTTCTGTAGTCTTCCCCCAACCTTTCCCTTTAAGTCAACTATTTCTCATTTTCAACCTGTCTTCCACAGCAGTCCCGTAAGAACTTTTTAGCATTATTATAATTCTGGGTTGCTTCAATAAGTAATTTTTCCCATTTTGCTCACTCTGTATTTGTTCTTGCCCTTATGCCACCCCCTTTGCTTGTGCCAGCATTAACACTCGTGTGACTGCATAGCAAGTCAATCTGTAACACTGATCATGGTTCAAACCAAACTAGATTCTTCCTGCCCTAGGTTACCTTGATCAGCTCCTTAATTCCACTGGACGGACTACCATAAGAGTTTGTCACTAGCAGGAAAGGGAACAGAAGTGAGCAGCCATGTAGGAGCATACTTTTATCCTTTCACCTGAAGTGCCAACCAGAGAGCATATGAAACACTGCTGTTCCAAATGGGATGTAAAATTCCACTAGTGTTACAGCAATTGCTGCAAATACTCCAGTGCCTGTCTTCTCAAATGCAAGAGAAAGTAATATCATTATAACCACTGTCTTGCAGACATGCCAAACTAGCTTAGTATCAAAATGGCCTGTGCTCGTTGATGATATGCCACATGGTCTGACAAAATAAGCTGTATGAGCTCTGGTTTGAGTGCCCTAGCAGAAGTTTAGATTTCTTGGAATGCATTGAGGAGGGTCTGGGCAGAAAGAACAAAGTACACAAAATGCTTTATACATACCACAGCATAAAGAGCAGACTTTAAAATTAAGATGGACAAAATGTTCAGTGACAGTCAACCAATGGATCTTTAACATTTATCTCCTGGTTAAGGTAAATCCTTTAGACAGAGCTCTCCTCTTTTAACAATAGATGTGTTTATGCTGTGAAGTTCATGCTGTCTTACACTAATAAATTCTAGCTTGTTCTCCAATAAATATGCAAGATATAATATGCCAAAACCCTCCAGCATTTTTTGATTCTAAGCTCTGAATCCTTTCTAACTGGTACATATTTGATTATAAAAAACACAAGAATGAGGGTTTCTTAGTTCATTTAACACTGTTAAATAAATCTGGCAAATGTTAGGGATAGATGCTAATCTGATCTTAGAGAAAAAGAATTAAGCTCTCACTTACACTTCAAACAAATTGAAGCAACAAATCAGATTCCAAATTCTGATCTACTTGAAGTATGCATTACTTTTCACTGAAAAATTATTAAGCATTAATTTTAGTCTTACATAGTTTTACCTTGCAACATTAGACAAGTCAAGGTGTTTTTGAACTTCCAGTAACACTTCTCGAAAGAAACGTAAGCGTTTTTCCTCAAACTGCTGACACTGTTCAAATACCTGCTCCATGTTTTCCATATATTGAGGGGTGGCATTATCTAATTCTTTCAGTGATTTTTCATACTTTTCTTTTGTCTGGGGATGGAAAAACAAACAAGTTGCAATATATTTTAGTATTACCCTACATAACAGACTTATCAATGCAGTAATGGCCAAGATTTAGACCAGAAGTTCCCAAACTGCATTCACTTTTCATGACCACAGTACCTATGTTAGGCCATGATAAGAGTTATCTAACAAAACTGCAGAACAGTTACAATAAAGTTCCAGGCCTCTTCTCTGTCTTTTTAACAAAAAACATGACAAATGTTAATGTAACACTAAACATAAAACCCAAAAGGAACCACAGAATAAATCAGAGCAGGCAGTCTTTCAGGTTACAGGTCTCTTATTTAAAGATCTCCAAATAATTTCCAAGTGTTGTCTTTTCCCCTTCAGTAGTTTACATAGTTCATTGAGTTATGACCAAAAACCCCAAACATGTATATATCTCTGAACATAAATCACATACACTGTGAGCTCCCTTAACAGATAGAGCCTCAGACTCTACACTAATTTACATAAGTAACCCATAGACTGGAACTAAAAGATCCCACCCAATGTATCAGCCTTCCAGTTCACAGAACAGCACTGTCAAAAGGAAAAGATGTCTTTGAAGACACACAAGGAAAGCCTTGTGGTAGCAGCCCACTAAAGAGAGAAACCAAACTGGGCAATAGAATGGAATTTCCACAAGTATTTATTTTTATTTAAAGGGATCATATCAACTTACTTCCTTAAAAAAAGAAAAAAGCATTCTGCAGTCAAGAATGACTACAAGGTTAGATGTTGTCAGCAAGCTTTAAGAATCTATCTCACAGTCTCTCAGGTGAAATAACTCAACCCTCACTACTAAACGAGTAGAACTCCGCCCTAGAAGTTTGCTGTCTTATTCTGCTTTCTTTCATGCTGAAACTCTTACGTGAAACAGAGGTAGTACATTATCCATTCTTCACAAAACAACTTGGCAGTGACACATGCTTTGGAGAACACTCTAAATTTTGGTATAGGAATGTAACAGAAAGTGACCTGCACTGCAGTCTACAGCACATTCAGGAAGTGGGGGGGGGAGAGGAAAAAAAAAAAAAAAGCTTAAATATGCACAAGCTATAGGTTAAAATTACTGCATATGAACAGTATGTTAGTACACAGTATACCTTTAGTACATCTTGTTTGCTTCTTTCCACTTTGTCTTGCAATTTCTTAAGTTGTTCAGGATTTAGTGCTGGATCAGCTTTGCTGTTAGTTTCTCTGGATATAGCCAGTTTCTCCTCTTTGCAGGCCGCATGGTATGCTTTCTTCGCAGCTTCCACCTAGAAAGTAGATTTGAATCTCTGCATCTGGGACAGTTTGTACAACAACTATCAACTGATTTTTTTTTTAGCCTTATAATCATGTTGCAAAGAAGAAAGCGTCAGGTTTTGTTTCAGGATTTTTTTTCTTTTTTGGGATTTTTTGTTTTCCCCATTTAGGCCAAGGAATAAACAATACACAGAATCAAAGTAAGGAAATCATTGTTGTACTTATGAATCAGCAGTCTTTCACCATACAAGAAATCTCACTTGTACAGCTTAGAGAAGCATGGAACAGACTCAAGAAAAGGTTTACAGAAAGGTGCCCAACAGAACATTTTTGTCCTTACATCCATGTCCCCCTGCTCCCACTCTTCTACAAGCCTGTTATTTAAGAATAATATTGCATGTCAAGGAAAAAAAACCCACACTTTTCCACTTCTCATTTCTTAGAGCAATTCATAACTCAAATGCATGAAATCAGATACTGTTAAAATGATAGCTTAAATTCCACTTTTTCCAGATTTCACTTAAGTCACCAAGATTAAGAGAGACCAAGAGAAAAATACTTATTTTCAGAAGAGGACAGAAAGCAAGAGATCTTTTGGAGAAAGGAGGGTCCAGCAGAGAGAATAGGGAGTTTACTCCCTTATAGAGATTTGAGACATTAATATACTGTAACACAGGATATCTAATACATAATCTACTGCTGTACCTCTTTCAGCTTTTTTGCCCAGGGTTTCTGAGCTTTCCTAAATCCATCTTCTGCTTCTTTGGTTTCCTTAAATCCTCCCATCATTTGCTTATGAAAGGCTTCCTTCTGCCAGTTCTTGATTTTTTCAAAGTCTTCATTCATCAGTGAACTTTTTACTTCTAGATGTAGTTCACTCACTTTTTCAGCTTCTGACATAAAAGCACACCAAGCCCTTTCTACTGTTCCATACTGTGGGCCTAAACACAACAGAAAGTGTCATTCTCAGTAACCATCACCCACATGGAACTTATATTCCCAAGAAACTACCTGAAACTATTGACTTATATTGACTTGTAAACAGCATTCAATACTGATGCAAACCTAGAAAAGGGAACAGGTGTTTTTTGGGGTAAGTTTAGAATATTGCAATTTTTTACACCAGAAAAAATAATATTCATGTAGTCTGGCCTCCTTCTTACGGTACCACGATTCTCTGTATTCACCTATTAGCTCCTCTTTGAACAGCCTTCAATTTCTCAACATACTTTTTGAAGCATGGATAACCAGGAAAGAATAAACTATTTCAAAAGATATTAAAATGGTATCAGATTATCTTTCCATTAGAGTGATGTCTAGCTCTTTATTACTAGCCTTTCCCCCACAACCACTGCCCCCTTATTATTCAGATACTTTTCAAACTGTGTTCTACACCGTTAGTTACCTAGAAACAGCCAGTTCTCTAGGACTGAATCTATTTGGATACCTCAACACTGGAGACAAGATTCATCTGCTTCAGTAAGAAACAAACAAACAAACTAGCAAAGAAGCAGGGCTTTGTTTGGTTTTGATCAAGAAAAGCTTGGTCATTTGTTACATTACTGAGCCTTTTGCAAAGACTTCATTATAGGCTAAAAAGTACAAAATTTCTACTTTGTACTTACCAAAACAAAGATATACATAAACATTTTTTTTCCATTTGAGAAAGTTTTTAGAGTTCAAAATCAGAATGCATTACCTTTTTCCACAAGTTGTTTCCATCTTTTTGCCCATTCTGTAAGCTGCTGAGCATAGACCTTTTCTATTCGTGCCCGTTCATGAATACAATTCATAAGATCATTGCAAAGTCTGTGACCATCATCAATTCGTTTTACTGTCCGCTTGTAATTTCCAACCTATAAAGAGACAAATGCTGAACAATTCCTGCTTGAAAGCTCTGAAAACAAGATAAATATCCAATTAACACAAATACTGTTACCTAGAAGCAAGATAATCTACTAGCAAGAATTTATCAATTATAGCATAAGGTATTTTTCAATTCATCTTAAAACCTAACTGCAACACCACCACAAAGGCCACAAGCTCTCCTGTAAAAAAGTTATTAATTTTAGAAGGGAAAGCTTTATTATATTAGTCCTGCAATATAATTACGGGCAGTCATCACAACTGTTTGCATTATTTTCACTTGGTAATGCTTTAGATAATCAAGATATTTAACACAAATACAGCATTTCTCGCCTCCGTGCTTATTAAGAATCCTAATGCCTTAATTTTATGCTGTGTTTAATCTTTCAGGATTAATAAAACTGCAAAGACATGCAAAGGAGTATTGCCACATCTCTGTCAAGCATAATAATAGTTTTTGTTTAAGAATGCAGTATGGAAAAAGCACAACCATTATTTATACAGCAGAGACTGAATGTGCCCTTTGTTACTGCTAACAAACTAGATAGCAACTATTTCAAAAGTATACTGCAGAGTTTAATGTGGGAAGATACTGACAGCAATGACCTGGAGGTCCCATACCTAGAATTAAATTGCAAATTGTAAAGAAAAAAAAAAATATATGCTCAATGTACAAGCTACAAAAGGGTGAGGATACGAAGAAAAATGCACACTATATAATGAAAATCCATTATATAGTTAACACACTAATTTTTGTGTACACACCAACATTCACCAACTTAGATGACTGTAGGCAAGAATGCCTGGTACTGCTTCCAGAGTACTATTTCCACTGTTTTCAAGGTCACTCAGGTTGGCTTTTGTAAACATTAAACAAGACATAAGAACTGGGTTAAGAGAATTTGTGCAGCCTATTAAAAAAATCAGTCAGTTTCTTATCTGCCCTAACCACCTGACTGGAAAATCAAGATTAGCTGAAAGGCAGTAGATTAAACATTCAAATACTTGCACATTGTAGTTTTGTAATTTTTACATTTGAATCATATTCAATTCACATCTTAAATACAGGAAACCATCCAACTTTTAGGTTCACATTTATTCAGGATTTTGTCACCAGACATACATACACGCCATCTGCTTGAGGAAAAGCTCAAAGTATATAGGGAAATAGTCTTAAAAGGGGAAATATCCAATATTTTTAAAGTGCTGGAAAAATAAGTGACTATGCTGATAAATATAGACATATGTTAGGACTCCTCATCAAAGCTGGGGGGTAATAAAAACCATCAATGATAGGACAAAATGAATTCCTTTAGGCAGTGGCCTCAAAGCATTCATTTGGGCATCTTTTGGTTTTAGACTAGATCTGTTTCAACAGATCAAAGAAATTTAGGTAGCATCTAAGAAAAGTGTAAAAAAAAATGTACACACACATACTCTACCTTTAAACATAAGTCACAATATAATTGGAGAAGCTACCAAAAGAAGCTGACACCAAAAATCAAGATGGTCAATGCATCCATGTCAAAACAGGTTTCATCTATTAACAAGAAAGCATGCAAAATAACCTCTCATTTTCAAGAGAAATAGAAATTGAGAAGTAGGCAGTTTCAAATTAACACTGTACACTAAAAAATATAATATACTATGTAATCAAAGCATTAAGAAAATTAAGTACTTCCAAGAATACTTTCTAAAGCCTTTGTAATGGAAGGGCAAACCAGCTCAAAATTACTCCAGCTGTAGGTTCACATTCAAGCAGACTGTTAAAACAGGTTATGCTAGCTTGGCGCAACTACTGAAGCCTTATATTAGCATCAATTTGTGTCTCCAGTTATGTGCCCAGGGATTTATGTGTCTAGTGCAAACGTTTCCTTTCATAAATTTTCACTATTAAATTAGCATTTTAAATGCTAATATTGAATGGGAGCTGACTGCCTCATAGTATTTTTAATGTTTTGTGTTGCCTAAACAAATTGTAACCTCATGGTAATATCTAGCAGCTGCCAAATCTCAGGCAGGTATTCAGAGAACTGTATTTAGCTTACTTTCTATGGTCCACTCACTATTACCGCATAAGGCCACCCTCAAAGAGCTGTATGCAGACCACAGATAATTCACCCATGCTTCTTCCTCCAGAGGAGGACTAAAGGAACTAGCATCATAGCTTAGAACCCGTATAAAGAACCAGGCCTACAATACTAGAAAATAGCAACCTCGTATTCCAAAGAAAGCCTTTTATACTAATATTTTCAAGAAAAAGAAAAAAAAAAGCCCACTTACTTTAAACTACTGTCTCATAAATGATGTTAAGATATCACAGTCAAATTTCAGGCCTTATGAGGAATACTAAAATTTTGGAAATACAGCATTTTTCTCTTTCATGACAGAGAACATAAGTTATATACTCTACATTTAACATTTTAAAAACGTAGTGGTTTATTTATAAAAAAAACCAACGCATTTTCAGTTACATTTTAAACAATGACAAATTCTTTTGAGAAGTGGAATGTGCAGCCTGCCACTGTAGGAAGCAGACTCGGAGGTACAAGAGCGCAAGGTATTTATACCACAGAGCCAAGTAAAGGGAAAAGAACTCTAGCCATTATGCAGCCCAAGAACTACTAGGTTAACTGTAGATAAGTTAAAACAATGAAAAAGCCTCTATAAACGCACTAAAGACACACTGAATTCTGGAGAAGAAAAACATGACTTAATACATTGTTTTATTCAAGACTATCTTCTGCAATTCCTGAGGTAGCTTGCAAACATTCTGCAAGACTTCCCCCTTCCTCTTCACAAGTATATTTGAGTTAAATCAAAACCAACAAATTCTTTTATTTGTAGCAACTGACGGGGGTGGGGTGGGGGAAGAAATCCCGTGTTTCTTTGATTCAGTCAGAGCCACGTTTACATAATGCCTTGCAATTTTCAGATTTCTCAATTAGCACTGTTCAGTACATGAACAATGATTTTGCTGTTTAGAATAACTTTCTGATCATTCTGAGCATTGGGCTATTTCCTGTTAAACAAACAACAGACAACTAAGACATGAAGTTATTAGTTCCCTTGTCCTACAAATGAAACATTTGTTTCAGGAAGGTAAATTGTAAGATGATAGACTTTCTTACAGTTTCAAGAAGAATGAGAGATATTTAAAAACTATATCCTGCTTTCATTTTAGCATCAACACTTTATCCATCTGAAAGAGACATTTTATTACATGATACCAAATTCAGTTGCTGTTTACCCTTAGTTGCCAGAAACACTTCAAAAGTAGGTTACCTCAAGAGTTTATTTCTTCAAAATACCACTATAGTGGTCATTTTCTTGACACAATCAGTGAATTCTGTGAAAATTGATTCATAGTTTTGTGTGTCATCACCCCCCCCCTTCTAAGTTGAGTTAACCACCATTTTCCCCTTTTCCACTGCAAAAAATACTGAGCTTTGCTACTAAGCCTCAGTTGATCCTATCTTACCCCATTTATCTCTGACAGGCACTATAGATGCCTTCAGATCTCCATTTTGCTTAGTCAAGAAAACATTCCTTCTCATTTTGTTATTACTTCTCATGCATGAAACACAGCAATGTCACCTCAAATCCTTTGTCAAATCTAAGATTTAGGCCTTCTGTAATAACCAGAGTAAAAAGCACAAGCAGACTGTGACGAGGCATTTGGCATCGTACAGTTAGCAGTCCAGTCATCTCTCCCTTGTGACCAACAGTGCACTAATGCAGCCAAGCACTGTCACTGATATGATCTTTAGTGGGAATATGTAAGAGTTCATAACCTCATTATTTTACAATTTCACAACACTAAACACAAAGGGAGAGTCTTAAATTATCTAGGCTCCTTCACCTCAAGTAGTAGACTTTTTTTTTGGTAGCATATTCATAGAGCAGGATAAAAACCTATAAAAAGAGTTAAACACACTTAACGGGTTTTTCCGGTACACTGAATGAAAAATAAGGGTATTTTAATTTGTTAGCAGCCCAGGTGGCAAATGTTCAGCTATTGCTAAACTCCAGTCAGCTAATTCTAGTGTATCATGATAATTGTTACAACCACAAATATTTCAGGGGTTTCAAATGCCTGAAGTAAGATTTGATGTCAACTCTTTTTCCAAGGTTGCCTAGCTTATTCACAACTAGTCAGCCTTTATGAACTGGAACCATTTGAAAGAAAGTCAGACCCCATAGCATACAACAAGGTTTGTTTTGTTTGTGTTTTTTTTGTTTGTGGTTTTTTTTTTTTTTTTTTTAATGGGCAAATATTCATAGTCAGGAAACACAATAATGAGCTTTAAAGGCTCGTAGTCAAACCCACACATGCTGATGGCCAATATGGGGACACACTATTTCCAGCATTCCATTTAACCATGAGTACAATTTCTTTCCAGCTACGTCAAACAGGAAGTTTCCAAACATTTCAACCAGCATTAACATCTACCATACTGTGGGGCTTTTATAAATAAAAATAATTATCTTGGAGCATAATTAACACATACACAGTCCAAGTACCTATGAGCACTAGCTCTGTCTAAGTTTTCTATGTTTACCCATATAAATTCATCACTGAAGCTCTTAAACACACAAAATCTAAAGCCAAACATACCAGTAAGCAAACATCTGGCAATATAAGTGGAGAACATTATGTTGCTCAATGTTAGGAGAAAAAATGCATATAGGAGATATGACAGGAATCTACTATTGCAGAGTCCAAATATTTTTTAAAAATGAAAAAGCAAAACAGAATAGTCTGTGGCATCATCAAAATGCATTCACTGACAAGTAAGTGAAATCCCTCAATATAGGAACACCTTCTCAATATTCAAGGGTAAATTTGGGGAGCTTCTCCCTCTTAAATTCCCTACATCCAACAACCCCACCCCCTCTATAGATACCTCCTGTAGATGTTGGCCAATGGGCAGGTACCCATGAGTACCAAATGGGCAGGACCAAGACCATCTGAGCAGACAGCTTATAATGCAGATCGTGGGAGTTATGTCCCAGATCAGCTGCCTCTGCTATCCAGAGTGTTGGGTTTGGGCCTTGCTTTGGGATTTTTGGGGGGGAGAACAGGAGTGCATATGGTGGCCAAATCTGATTCACCCATACTACATAGGATACCACCTTCTCCTTTCTGAATAAGTTGAAAAATCTTATCTTGCTAGTGGGTATCAGCAAACACTTCAGAAAGCCATGTGCTCATCACCTCAAAATGGAAGAAGACAGGACCTGTATTCTAAGGGAATCAGTTAGCCACAGGCCTAAGTTCACAGACCTAATTTCAGTTGCTGGTTTAGCAGCTGTTCAGAATGACTATTTTTGTTTGGATAAGTAGGTGTTTTCACAAAGCAGTTAAACACCCCTGCAATAAATGGAGAGGACTCCATATTGCTTATGCTAGCAGAAAATAAGGGAGAGTAAGGATGCACATCTAGGGTGTAAGTAGCACACAGTCTGTGAGGGATCTATGGTTCATTAAAAATAAGTGCTTCCACAGGCAAGGTAGCTCTTCCTTTTGATGTCTTACCTTGCAAGATATGCATACACTTCTACTTTGATCTCTAGGAACGCTTACTCATCACCTTTCTTACCTTCACAGGTATCTAAGGGAACAAAAGCATTGGTCTCAGATTGCTCAAGGCATTTTTCTTTTAATATGACCATAATAGTGATTAGCAAGCATAAGGCCAGAGCCTAATTAACAAAACGCATCATAAAATAGGTCTTCCATTTATTAATATGCCAAATTATTTCATGTGTGTTTCAAAACTACGTCAGAAGAACACAGCCAATAGGGTTGTCCATTTCTTGTGTTTGACTAAAGCAGTACAATGCTGGAACCAAGCAGTTTTGCCAGTCATTCATGCCACTTTTTTGCATCCAAAACCAGATTATGACAAACATATATTTACAGCAGTCACGTAAATGCTTAAGAGTCAATATGTCAGATGAGAAAGAAATACAAATGACATCAAATTGCACATTGGGTTCCAAACTTTCCACTTTCCCTTGGAAAAGTTACTGCCATCCCGCTCCAGACTGTCAGCAATAACCTTTGATTACCCAAAGCATGCCACCCTTGTCACCTAAGTAACACAGATGAAGGAATTCCTTCTTGGAGCATATCAACAAGACTCCTTGGTCTTAAAAAATTTCTGCACCCAGAGAGAGCCATGAGCTTAGCCTTATACATCAAGGTTCACTGAGGCTTGTTAGAGAAACGAAGAAAGAAAATTTACTTAAGAAATGGAAGCTTCTTTAAGTCATTACTGCAACTAAACTTCAATGAAATCCTCCACTGTTGTTGTGGCAATTATCTTTCAGAATGTCTTTTCTTACTGTTTTGCAATTCCTTGCCCTCTAAGCAAGCTTACATGAAAACATGTATGAAATGATGTGTCTCCTGAAGTACTTTTATTTGGTAAACACCTGGACAAGTCAGAGGAAAATAAAAGATTTGTTCTCCTGAAAAGGATTTATCATCCTGCTAGAAGACAAAAAACTTTTAGCAGTAGCTTGTGTTAACTAAAGAGAAAAAAAATCCTCAAATCAATTGTGAAAGCTGCTATTTCTATTTCATGCTAAAGAAATATGTATATTTCTGAAAGCCTATTTTTTTCAGTTCTATCAGCTGTTCTGATACAAGATACTACCTATGCCTAAGCCTTGTCCTACCCCCATTTTTCTGACTGATAAATCTACAGTAAGTCAACACTAAGAACAGAAGTCCAAACAGCAACTTCTCCAGTTCCATTTCAACAAGACAACTATTTCCCAACCACAAATCTGCATCTAATAACAATATATATGTAGTAATAAAAAAAATACGAGTCTTTAAAGGAAACATATTACTATTCATACTGGATTTCAAGCATTGAGCTTGACACTCCATGTCAGAACTGGAAGTTTCCATGAACACTACTAAAATAGCAACCTGACAAAAAAAGCTTCATAAATGAAGTAACCTGCATTGAACTGCTCCATGGACTGTGTGAGCATATGTAAACAGACAAGGTTAGAGCAGTAAGTTTAGTACCATGCAACCATATACTATAGATTCACATTTTTTAAATGTGATCAAACTGCCAACAATTATCTTTGTAATAAGGAACCCTATCAAAGGCAGTGACAACTCCAAAAGAAAAGAAACACTTCTAGAGCCAGAAAACTGAATAAGAACATGTTTTACTTCCTAAAGACAACACTGTATGAAATTTCTGTCAACAGCAATGGCAAAAAAAATGGTTAATCAACATTTTAAGTACAGTTCTTATAAGCTCAAAAGAACATCAACTGTCAAGAAATAAGTGGTTTGGTTTGTTTCAAAGATACACGGTGAGCAAAAAACAGTTTTCACAGTAAGTTCTTCAGACAGGTCCCACATTTTTTTTCCTAAATGTCTTTCAAGAAAAAGATACACTTTGCAGCACACTCCAAAGGTAAATAAGTAAGAGCTATTTTGGAGTGTGAGAGAACAAACTCAAAAGCTCACCCTGCCAGACCATCCCTTCAGTGCCACAGCCATGTTCAAATACATTCACTGGGGTAAAACATATCAAGAAGGCTTCTAACAAACTACAGGCTGCCCTTAAAAGTAAAGAAAAAAAAAAAGTAGCATCAAATATTTTAAAAACCTCTAATGAAAGTGTGCAAGTGAGAAAATCTGCAGTAACAGTAAAAATTCCAAATTGATTAAGAGTTCTTTACTCCTCATTACTCAAGGCATGAAGTACTGAGGCTGGCGTTCCAGAGACACTGCATCTTTTCTAATCAAATCAGACAAAACACATTGATCAAAGCAGTTTAGTTACCCATTTGAGAGAGATTAAGACTAGAATTCAAAATTGCAATCTTCAGAAACAAAATAACTGATTCAGAAGTATGCAAAAAGGACAAGTTTCAAATTAAAATTCAGTCAAATTTAGTTTGGAAAGATTGCTCCAAACCAGAAGTATTTAAACAAGAGTGTGGTAATTAAGTCTGACAGGCTTGCTGTTAGTTTCTGCATGTCACTTAACACTGAAGAGTTATTCTTAAGTTAAATTTATTAAGACTTGCACAGGACTTCCTTTACCTTAGGTTCATGTTTGTTGTGGTTTAACACTAGCCAGCAACTAAGTACCACACAGCTGCTCACACACTTCTCCCCTTCCCCAGTGGAGTGGGGAGAAGAATCAGAAAGAAAGGAAAAAGACAGTTTACTAGGACAGCAAAGAAAAAGATATTATTATATATTCATAATGATAACAATAATACAAATATAATGATAATAGAAGATGCAAAACAAACGACACAATTTCTCACAACCTGATGACCCAATGACCAACAACACAGCCTGTCCTGAGCAGTGATCATGGAACAAAACCGAGAGCGATCTCGGAAGGATCCCAAGCAGCCATCACAGAACAGTGATTTCGGAACTGCAAGTTCCAGAGAGAGCAAGCAAAGGAGAGCAGAACGAATGAATGCTCAAATGAGCAGTGTCTGGTCCACCAGCCAACCCCTGCTTATATACTGAGCATGATGTCTCTGATATGGAATACCTTCTTTGGTCAGTTTGGGTCAACGATACTGGCTATACTCCTCCTAGCTTTTTGCACCTACACATTAGCAAAACCTGGGAAGCTGAAGAAAAGTCCTAAATCTCTTAAAAACAACTAACAACAGCGTATTACCAACATTCTTCACATACCAAATCCCATACTAAACCAAAACACAGTAGCTACTGGAAGGAAAATAAGTTCCATCCCAGCCAAAACCAGGACAGTGTTCTACCAACAGTAGAAGCGTGGCAAACCTGCCCCTGCCGCCCCCTTAGCTTTTGATTTGAAGGATAATTCCTGTTTTATTGTTTTGTCGGTCTTCTCTGTAGAAAGGCAAGGTTTAAATTCAAATGGCACATTCTCCCATGGCATTATTTGACCTAAGTGAACTGCTGGATACCATAATTATTTACTCAAACCAATAATTGGAAGTATATACAAACCAAAATACATTCTAGGCTAGTATCAGGCATGCATGTCAAAATGCAGTTACCCTCACAGAAACACACAGAAAGAGAGTGCAGAGGTCACAAGAAAACTATTTCTGTACGAAAGCAAGCACTCAAAATACCCTATATCCAGGCTACGCTGCAGTGGACAACACAGCGTTGGGTTCTTCACCACTTTCCCTTACATTGTGCTTTAGTCCAAGCATTTTGCTCAGTGTCAGGATAAAAACACCTCACCTTTCCTGCCACATGATACTACATGCAACTCTAAAGGCTGTCAACTAAATTGTAAGTTCACATTACTCACTATAATAGTGTATTGTCAAGACTACCTATCTTCTGAATCCTTTAATACCTATTAATAAAGGAGTCATCCTATGATAAATATCAGATTACAAAGTCACAGCAATTTCTTTCATTAATATATTCTCTCAGCTATTTCCATTGAGAGAAAAGTTAATATACGTGTTTTTCTTAAGACAGCTTTGTTAACATGTCCATTCTTTCAAACTACATGGACTCTGTAAATTTACCAAGTACAGCATGCATGAAGGTTAAAATTTCACTACCATGTCAATTCTTCCTATTAATAGCTTAGCATTACTATAAAAATCACTTATTTATATCAGAGTATTCATGTTTAGTTCAATGTATCTTAGTGAATCCATAAAAGCTCTATCTCTGCAGAACGCCAAGGATGTCATGCCACACATTTTTCAACTCTCCATGCAGTTATATAAATAAACATTTAGGCATACCTAAATTTTTCAACTCTCCATGCAGTTATATAAATATTTAGGCATACCTACTACAGTCTTTCAGCTATACATACAGAACTTTGATAACCTCTAACCTATTCTTTAATGCTTTTTGCCTTTTTTTTTTTTAAACCACAACACAAACGTCAGTGGTGATATTTTAAGCACTAATCAACTATACACTTTTACAGCCTCCCCTGTGTTTCACTCAAATACCACATAGTTTCAACATACTGAAATGTCAAGCTTTTAATCACTTTGCTAAAATAACTGCAAAGCCTTTACATCCATAGTAAGAACACAACTGTCTCTATTAATGTTTTTAAAGAATCAGCATTTTTAGCCACAAAACTCCCAAACTTGTCTGTCTGTCCCAAGATTCAAACAGCACAAAGCAGAGTAGTAGTAAAACAAGTAGTGTTTCCTACATAACTCAATACTCAAAACTCCAAAATTCAGTGAAATATTCCCTTTCATATTGCTAAACTTTCAAAAACTTTGTACTAATACAGATTTTTTTTTTTTTTTTT